>JAOVYX010018250.1:0-20507 GCA_035668315.1 Drosera spatulata | reverse complement strand
TAATGTGATCATTGTATATGAGATATGGAGGGAGAGGAACAACCATGCATTTGGGCTTGAAACCACCAGCGTGGAGGTTTTAGCTAGGAAAATCCTTGACATGATAATGTAAAGTGACACAGTATCGTTTCATTGTACTGTGTAAGGACGATGTAATGGTTGGTTGGCTGCTTTGATGGAATAACGAGTCCCAAAAACAAAACAAAACAAAAAAAAAACGTGAGATTCTGGTTGTAGTTTTCAATTTACTAAAACCGGTCTATGTAAGTAAATCGAAAAACAAAATGGAGAAGAAACCACACCCTCGAGCTAAATTATGGTAAAGTATCTGATTCGTGTGGGTGCATTGAAAAAGTACCTGATGAGAAGCAGAGCCAGTTCCAAATAAAAATCCATCAGGAAATCTTTGAGCTAAGTGAGCCGCCCTGTACGATCCTGATCCTCGAGCAGGTAACAGCGAGCGAGAAGTATAAGAGGATATTAAGGTTCATAGCTATATATGGGACTCACTTGAAGATGCTTCTGATCTCTTTAGTAATGTGATTCAACCTTTTCACATATGAATTCAACGTTCCACGCCTTCGTATTTATAGCTAGGCTCGTTACACAGAATATATCAGTAAATAATGCGTAAATGTAACAGTATTGGTGTGAGCATACACACACATTTCAACGCAGTGTTGACATCAATGAAAAAACAGTCTCCAAAACTATACATCCTTCTATTGAAATCTTAACAAATAAATAGAATCATCATATAGTAAATCCATACAAACAAATAGTGAATTAAAGCAAATTGATGCTCAATGCTATGAAGACTGTCCATCCTATTGTGCTCCGTTGAATGAACGCGTATTATTCAGACCTTTTGTTGCTACACTGTTTGAGCTGTGAAAGGAGTATCAATCCGACTTCGACAGGAAGTTCTTGTACCATACAGCAGATTGTTTGAGAGTTCTCTTCAGCCCATTCGTATAGTCCACATAGGCAAGGCCATATTTTTCGGTGAATCCTGAATCCCATTCGAAATCGTCGAGGAATGACCATACAAAGTATCCAATCACATTCCCGCCGTCCCTGTAATTTCCAAGAATGCATATCAGGAGTTAGTTATCAAAAGTTATGAACTATACTTGATAGAAGCAAATAAAAAATAACCGATGATAACAGCAGATATGATGAGAAGGCGATGTAGATAGTTTACTTGATTGATTTGTAAAGGTACTCTAGGTGGCTGGAAAGGTATTTGATTCTCAATGTGTCATTCTTGATAGGCTCGAACGTAGACGACGAGCTATTCTTCACATCGCCCAGTCCTGATCACAAAACCGTATTATAAGTTACCATAACACAAAATGTATCATGAGTATGAAGATAGTCCAGTTATTCACCATAGAGCAAGACAATAAGTTACTTTACCATTCTCACAGACGATAATTGTTGGATTCCTGTACTTCTGTTTCAAGTAGAGAACAAGATCATGAAAGCCTTTCGGGTAGAAGTTTACGGTACTGATCTCAGTCTGAAAATAAAATTAGCAACCAGTTATGTGTACGAACTATTTGTTAGGACTTGACCAAATAGCAATAGTCTAGAGTATATACAGAAGCATATTCATGCACAGAAACTTACTAGTAGGCCGATAGGAATTCCATCCTTCTCCGCTGTAAACCCCAAATAAAACAGAGGAAGCAAAAGATATGAAATTAGTACAAAGCAGAGGAATAATATCAACTGTCCATCAGATACTGAAGAAAAGGTAATAAGATTGTAGTACTATAACGACGTGTTATTTTATTACTTGCGGTCGTAACAAGACTGTCAGTGGTGTAGCTGAGGTTGACACTGTTGTTTGAAACATCATCAGCTGCATAATCCGACCCGTAGTAATTGATTCCGAGGAAATCAAAGGATCCTTTAAGCATCTCCGACTGTGCCTTAGTAAACTTAGGTAATCGTGAGCCTACTATAGAGCGCATTGTCTTTGGATAATGGCCATATGTAATTGGCTCTATAAACCTGCGCAAATCAAGGCAACAAATATACATGTTATTTAATGTAATAAGGCATGCTAATAGATAACATCAACTGATAATTCCAAGTTAAATCACGATGCAACACAAACTTTGGATTTAACTTACCATCCAAACATGAAGTCTTTCGCCCTCTCGGTTGCCTTGAGAGTAGCGGATGTTCCGTTAATTGGCACGTACCAAGTTGTCGCAACTGTTGGACCTATTATTCCCTTCTGCTCAGCCTGCCATCCCAAGCAACAAAGAACAACTTCTTAGTTTGATTGATGTGTGCATTAGCTTTCTGTGCCTCTTCATATTATCATACATCTAAAAGTGCGGGGTAAGTTTAGACATGAGGTCACAAGTTCGAATCAAGTTATACCTGGTATTTCCGTTTGTATAGCTCGACACCAGCAGCGTGACAGAGAAGCATATGATGAACTACAATGTAGGGCTCAGTCGCGGAGTCACCGGCAGTGCAGTTGCCAAGGTAACTTGAACATCTGCCAGGGGCATTGATGCCTAAGGTGTAACCAGTTAAGGCAAATATGTTGGGCTCATTCATTGTTGCCCAGTGTTTCACTCTGTCTCCAAACTCCTTGAAGCACACATCTACAAAGTCTCTATAGTCATCCCTGAATCAAATTAGAGAAACCAACATCAAATAAATAAATGTTTATTTTCAGGAGTGAATAGTTCTAGATATATAAAATCTTGATCATAGGATATACTTCTTTTGTCCCAATATACATGTAACACTTTTCTTGTCCCAATTTAATTGCAACCTTGTCACATGAAAAAAATATCAAAACAATTTTTATTTGTTATAGTAAATCCACTATCTCCTTTTACAAATGTTACAATAAACCCCACTAATATTAAAAATATTCTTTTTTTTATCAGAATTCATAAAAATTCAAAACACACATAAAATTCGGTGTTGGATTAAATGGTTGCATCTAAATTTGAACGGGGGAGTAATTTTATTATAAGTTTGAGTAAACTTACACTATTTTCGGGCTTAAGAAGCTTCCGTAGGCGGCATCTAGCGCTTCAGGTGTGTCCCAATGGAATAGAGTGACGAACGGTTTTATTCCTACACCAAGAGAGAAAATAATTATCCTATCTATAGTTACGGAACATTATTAAATTATAAGGACGCTTAACATAGATCCATATACAGAAGAGGAAATATGCACCGTTAGCTACGAGCTCGTCTATTAGATCATTGTAGAATTTGATCCCAGACGGGTTTACTCCGCTGCTAAGGTTCCCATCTGCGAATAAATTACTTGAAATATTAGTATTTCATTGAGAAAAACTTTGCACAAGTAATCAAATTTTATATAATTATGTGGAAAATGCAATGAGGATGGAGACTGCATGTATGGTTGAATTGCTTACGCGGCAATATTCTTGACCATGAAATCGAAAATCTGAACGAGTCAAGTCCAATCTCTTTCATCAGCTTCACATCTTCCTGCGCATATATTAATAATTACACCATGTATTCATGTTAGCTACTCATTTGATTAATAAGCTTTCGTAACCATATATGTTGAACACGATAAGCTACCTAGAGATACGTCATAAAACTGCGAAAGGGGCGAAACTATGAGTTATATCCTGTAGTAAGCGTAAGATGAATATGCAGCTTTAATTCAACATAACACGACGCCATGATGACTACATACCTTGAAGCGATGATAGAAGTCAACTGCTACATCTCCATTGGTCTCATCTGCAATCTTCTCTGTTGAGTTCATGAAGAAATAGGAAGGAATTTCATTCAACTTCACAAATAGGTTGATAGTATCCTTTAAAGTATCAACATTAGTGCTTGATCATGAATAAAACCAAATCATGTTATAAAGGTTAACATATACTTGTACATGAAAATTTTACCAGGGTGTTGGTGACTGAAGATGTCCCAAATACTTGGTCCCTTGCCATCTTCACTCCAAGCTCCTTCAATCTATAGCCATGCCACATACCGTACATCAGGTGATAGATACAACAACGATCTAGCTATTCCCATCAAGAAAGAATATTCATGGGACAGACTCATATTACATCCATCAAGTGGATCATAAATGGACAAACATGTGTTTCCATGCACAGACACAAAAATTTAATTTACCTGATAAGAAGCTGAGCCAGCTCCGAAAATAAACCCGTCCGGAAAGTCTTTCGAGCTCAGTGAACCAGCACCGTCTACAATGTACATCGGGAAGCTCGTAATGGCAAGCAGTATGCATACGAAGATAGCAAAGTTCATTGCCATGGCGCTCTTCTGATTTATATACAATAAATGTTTTGACTCAAATTCTTAACAAGTTAATATGTCTTGCAACCTCGATTCGACTTGGTATTTATAGACTCACAATATATGCAAGCAAGTTGTACAAAAATCTTGTCAATCCCATTTCATCTCATTTTCCTTTTGGATAAAATCATTTGATATTTACGACTTGACTTTTTTGCGTTAAGTTTTTGCTTTGAAATGGTATTGTAACATGTGTATAGGTCTTGACTTGGACCAACGAACGTAATTGCATGCATGCTTTCTAGGTGTAAAATTCAATATAGAGTTGTACGTTTAGTTCCTTATACTTTTCAATACAGAAGCGGATATCTGTTGATGCTTGAGATAGAAGAACTACGTTTTGTGTTAGTGTATGTCATGCATATAGAATCATGAAGTCAAATCAATTTAATATGAAGATGCCTTACGGTTCGTGAGGTTGCATATATTTCGAAACCTCTCCGCGTCCTACATTTGATAAGATTATTTAATTTTTTTTATTTTTTTTATTTTTTTTATTTTTTTTTTTTTTTTGTGGGTGGGGGGGGGTTGGTGGGGGGCAGCGTTTAGCAAATTAATTTAAGAAATTTTACTTGGCAACGAAACCTTATATTTTTTTTTATTTTTTTTTATTTTTTTTTGGTGACGAAAAACCTTATATTTAATCTGCAATACTTGAGAAAAACCTAACTAAGTCATTTAACTACAAAAAAGGCTCCTTTAAGAATGGGATTACTATAAGTATCATGTGTGTATCACAAAATAAATCAAAAACAGAGATAAGATTGTTAACATTTCCCACACAAATCTTGCTGGAAATTCTTCATTTTATACTGTAATTTCCTAATTGTACTTGAGTTTTAAATAACCAAGTTATGCGATGGATTGATTGTGATATATTCCTCCGTCCTATAATTCTTACAATATATATGTATTTTGTATTATTTTAAATATATAAATACAAGTCTCGTTTTCATATCAAAACATCTTTGATCGTCTCGCAACATGTGTTAGGTTGAAGTACGTAACTTACACAATCATTAATATTTCACGATAAATTTACAAAAAAAAAAAAAGATTTAATCGTTATTGTACGAATATCAAACTTTACATTGACACACGTATCCAATCAATAGTAGTAAGTGATTTGAGAAGTCTTATTCTTATAAGGTTAAATTTGTCATTTGACAAGGTAGCCATGAGACAAGACTTTGCCTTAATTCATGACTTGTTCCCATGAAAAAAGAAAAACAGAAAAGTAAGCTTAAGAAAACGATTATGATCAATCTGATTTATTTCGTGACGTCTAACTCCAGTCACTTCACCAACATTTTTCGACTTTCACATGAGTTGACATTTATTTTCAACTTTAGAAAACGTTCATAGGATATACCCATATATTATAGTACTATAAATATAGTCCTTGATTATTATTCCGTCCGTCCTACGAAAATCGTAACAAATTGATTTGGAATATGTGTCGGTGTAAAGTTTGATATGCGTGTAACAACGATTAAACACAGTTTTTTGTAAATTTATCGTAAAATATCAATGATTGTGTAAATTACGTATTTCAACCTAATACATATTGCGGAACAAGGCATGATTTGATATGAATACGAAACTTATATTTATACGTATAAAATAATATAAAATACGTATATGTTATAATTTTTATGGGACGAGGAGAGCATATAATCCTTGAAAATCTGAATATTATGGGAGTAATTTTCTAACTCTTATGGTTGAGATTTGACATTAGTTGTAACATTGAACAACTATTTTCATGATTTGATTTTTATCTAGTCTCTGGTTCTTATAATTGCACCTTAGTTAGAGCAACTCCATCTTTAATTTATTTGGGTTGTTATTTTCATATTTGAAAACTTAAATGACAAAATAAATTTACATCCCATAATTTATTAAAAAAAATGACGACATTATTTTGTTTGTTAAATTTAATAATCAAAATAACATTATCAGATGTTTATATCACGTCCATATGGATTGGTGAATAATTGTTGAAAATTAATTAAACTGTTAAAATATAACATAAAACATATATGACAAATGGGTGTAGAAAATTATAATTTTTTAATTCAAAGTTGGCATTTGGATTAACCAAAAAAGATACTATCTTCATTTCAAAATTATTGCAACATTTATTTTATATACGTAAATTTAGATTTATATTTTTTCTTTCTCAATTTTAATTTTCAATCACACAATCTTTCTCTTCCTATCTTCTTTAATTTATAATCACATAATACGTTCTAAAAGGAAAAACTTTATAAATAATTTGAAACAAATCAAAATAATAAAACGATATAATTATTTTAAAATAAAAATAATTAATAATAATTCAAATGACAGTAAATAGGGAGGTGGTCTTAGATCAACATCCGTGTCACAAGAAGTAACTATGTGGGTACAGGACACGTACTATTGAGAATATAAAACAATGTAAAACCCACATCCGTACCCATGTAGATAAGGACGAGCCGTGTGCTCATAGGGAATGGTAGATAACGGTGCTGCACGTGGTAACAGTTAACAGATGATGGTTCAACCAAATCCACAAGGCATCATACGACAGTGTAGCAGTAGAAAAAGGCTCCTGGTGACGGTCCGTTCCCGTTCGAGACTCCCATATATTACCTTGATGACATAATTCTTATAATATATATATTTTATATTATTTTATATATATTAATATAAATTTTATTTTTATATTAAATCGTGTTCCATCATCCCATAATATATAATATGTTGAAATACATGATTTATAAAATCATTAATATTTCACGATAAATTTTTACAATAAATTACGTTTGAATATCATTACACACATATCAAATTTTACATCAACACACATATGGATCAATCTTTTGTAAGAATTCCGAGATAGAAGGAATACTTTTTACACTTGACGGAAAATTTTCCTGATAACAAAACTGATTGACATGGAAAAGCAATGACAATATGCAAAAGTTAACAGAGAGCACAGAAGGTTGAGCTTTTCCCTTCTATATCACAAGACAGAAACTGGTTGTGAATCGAGCTATTCAGTGCTTGGAATCTCTCCTTCCTCCAATTCGTCGGTACCTTCAGTAACCTCGCTCAAGTCAAGAAACTCATCGAGGTTACAATCTGATATCATATGTGAATACTCGTCAACCAAATCATGTTCAAAATCGAAGTCCAGGATTTCCTCTATATTAGTGTTGGATAAATAGCCATTGCTTCCAGTAATTTCACTCCCCAAATTTTCATTCACAGGGAAATTCAAAGCGGGCGATTCCCAGATCGCAGAGTTATTGGCTGCTTGTTGATGTTGACAGTAAGTTTGAGAGAAGCTATCTAGCTCTGAACCCTTGAGAAGATCTAGGATTTCTGGGTCAGGATCACTTTCGTCGTCGATCTCTTCTTCCTTCAGTTTTTTGAAAGTATCATCGCCAGGGCTTAGCAAATGACTCTTCTCTTGTCTGGTGAGGTCCGGTTTCGGCTGAGCCGGCTGAATGTCTCTGGTGACTTCGAAGTCATCATAGGTGTGTGAAGGAAGATATACATAAATGACAGGGTATTCGAGGACGGCTAGATTGGATAGCAGTTCTTTGACAGAGACATCGATGTCCAGCTCCCGGAAAGGTGACTTACGGGCCTGCGGGATGAAGAAACCGTTAAAAAAGCTGTCATAAAAAATTACTAATATTAGACCGACAAAATCCCACAGTCAGTAATGTGGCCAAGTGAGCGCAAATAGGATTTCTGCTGCTCATGAATGAACAGGGGAAACCAGGGAGGTACAACACCATGCAGCGTGCAAAGTCAGTAATGAAGGAAAGTTACTATATGAGCATACCAAGCACATGCAGCGTGCATGGTCCTAAACACTATGCAACGTGGATCGTCCTGAACACTATGCAGCGTGCATGGTCCTTAACACTATGCAGCGTGCATGGTCCTTAACACTATGCAGCGTGGATCATCCTGAACACTAATAAAATCTGCAGATTGTATTGTCGGCAACAACATGCAGGGTGCATAGTCCTGTGAGCAAAATGCTGACACACATATAGTGACTTACTGTAATCATAACCTAATCTCAGAATAAATTCCTGCATAGAGTTAACAGGGATGTGGTTCCTGTTTGCAGCAGCATAATATTTCAGCCTGAAACTGAATCTGCCTTGCTGAACAAATCCAACACAATCCTATGAACCTAAGCCATGACCTCGCTGTTGAGGGTCGCATTTCGTCAGACTAAAGAAAGCAGGAAAAACATCAAGGAATAACAACAAATAGTACCTTGGGATATTTGCGGATGAAGAATTTGAGGTTCTCAAGCTCTTCTTCACAAAATTTCTTCAGTTTATGATTCCAAGGGCTTGGTTGTAGATGCTTCTCAATCACAGAGCGCAACTTCGAGCTCTCAAGAATGCTACAACAACACAACAACACAACAACACAACAACACAACAACACAACAACTCATATAAAGACTGGATAACAGCTTCTCCTAAATCAAGGAAATACGAGAGAAATTAAATGAAGAAAATAAACACTATTTGAAGTCCATGCCCATTTCTATATAGTTTCTATATGGAGGTTCCCCTGTTGCCTACGCTTTTTCCAGTCAATGATGTCAATGCTTTCTAGCAATAGCACAACTTCCATGCAAATTTCACGGTGTATATTCGAACCAAAATATTCATCCCTTAATAAGCAGGAGATTTCTGTATGTGAAGAAACGCTAGAGATCTATCATTTTTCAGGGATCATGGAAGATGGCATACCCGTGATCAAGCAAGACAACATCTGTAGAGTGAAATCGCCATTCTATTGTCCAAGATATGAGCTTTTTCCTGTTGGTAACACAATAATAACTAATTACAAATCTTGAAAACAGTGAACTAAAGTGGGGGAACATCACATCATGGGGCATCAAAAGCACGATATTGACAAGTAAAAATTTCTGACTTTATCCAATGGAGGTATATGTCCAAGGTCACATTTGAACGCTTGATAAATTGTGTATGCAAATGCTCTCCTTCTCCTATTATAATAAAGCTGATACGAGACTTACCACAATTGCATTTCCTCCGCTACGTCGGTAGAAGCCAGAACTTCGAAGTACAAATAACCAGTATCCTATTATGATCATCTAAAATCAGTAAAATCTCCATCATCATAATACTCGCATTATGATGTAGTCCGCATAAAAATATAGAGAGGTTCCATGTAGTTTCTTCAGTGGCAAAACCATCAGGAATTAGGCATCAAATTCGATATACGCTTGCGTAGTGAAGTTATTCCAGGTCAAGACTTATCGCCTGCGCACAAGGCTCTATGATGACTATACTTTTTACTTTTTACTTTTTTTTTTTTAGTGGATGCCCATACTCAAATGAATGCTTTCTACATTCCCAGACAAAACTTTGAAACTTGATGATCAGATTCTCCAACATATAGAAACAACTTCTTTGTTGTGAAAATAATACTAACAAAGTTCCTAATTGCTTGACGACCCTATAGTTCATTAGAATCCTAAACCAATTCCAAGGAATAGCATCACATATTCACACATAGTACTCAGATTCTTTGTCCAAGTCCAACAAGCACAGTTTTTCAAACACAGATTTTCCCAGTTTATTGCATACCCATGAATCAACCAAAAAAAAGAAAGGAAAAAAAAAAAAAAGAAACATATCAGATAGTTATCAGATCAATGTCAGCACTTGACAGCCAATAGACCAAAATTTCATTACATGAGGACGTATTTGAGATGGCCGGGGAGGAATTCATTAGTCTACACACTGCCAATAAAAAGGAAACCAACAGGCAGAGTTTGACACACTTTCCATCAAGTACTACTACCATTAATCACATGCATAGAAAACCAAAATAATAAACAAAGAAGGCATAAAATTGGGTACAAACCACCACAGACGCACCTATGATCATACCGAGTTTGATTCCTCTGCCTCCTTGACATACCACTAGGCAGGAACAACAGTCTTGTCCGTCTACTAGCCGCAGCATTCTGAAGACCCTTAAGATAAGAAGGCAGCCTATACTGAGCAAACACACATAGCTTCATCCGTGTCCGCCTAGCAGATTCAGCCACCCTCTTCACATCCTCCAGCATATGATAATCTAATATCCCCATAACCCAACAAGCAAGCATAAATTCGAAACAAATAATAAAACTAATCTTCTATAAAACATTAACCTTTTAGTAGGATTCGTTAATCAAATGCTACAAGTCATGACTATTTCCATTCAAGTGAAAGCACATTTAGTTGACACTAGACATCACACGAACCACAATGCGTTGTTCGCCTAATGCGTTAAGGGCATTTCGTAAAAATCCATGTTCCCTAATGGACAAGACTACAACAATCAAATTAAAACTCTCTTTCCCTCATACACGAATCTGTTCGAATTACAGTTTCACTTATTTCAGTACCTATTTTGATTTTTATAGCTCATATGTACGAAATCACGGTGCACACATGCTTGATCTACCTTGCATATCTACCATGCATAGAGTCATGACTATAGTTCACGGGGACTACAACGTAAATGAAATCTGCAATGGGTACTTTTGCCCGATTTCCCTTAAATCAAACCTATCGGTCTTCTAAGCTCAAACTTTCGACACAATCAACTCCAACTCATACCAGACAAGAGCAGATTATCATCGAACTCTGATATCGGAACGACACGAGACAAGTCCTGTTTCCCGGAGCAATTACTCCTAAGCTTATGTGACTTCACACAAATGAGGCTGCAGGTGCGGAGGGAGCAGCCGGGGCATTTGTACTTGGACGGATTCGATTTGCACTCGTCACATTGAGACGACGGAGCTGAGACCGTCGAGGATCGTTCTTGTTGATGGTGTTGTGGTTGTTGTTCCATGGGAGAGATTGGGGAGACGACTGAAGGGTTAGGGTTAGGGTTTCCCGCGGCGGTGCTGCTGCTCTTGACTCTGGCGGCGGGTTTTTTTCGCTCTGGTGCTGTGATCATATAAGGAACTGTTGGAAAAAAGTGGGATTTGGAAAAGAAGTGGGATTACTTTTAAACGTGACACGATATAACATTATATTTCCTCAATCCCAAAAAAATTATAATTTTTATTATTGAATACGTATAATGATAAAAATTTTGATCCATATTATAAAATGATCAAACATTATTTTTTAAAAAAATATCGTGAAACGTTAATAATAATAGAGGTTATGCATTATAATCGTGTCCAATAAAAAAATTAAATTGTGTCGTTTCGATAAATAATGAAACTCCTTAAATTACATATTGAAATAATCATGGGACGAAGAAAAAAATCTTACAATAATTATGGGATAAAGATGATATTTTTTCAAAAAATTAATCAAATTCCCCAACCTAGGTTTTCAACACCCTTCACTCCCTATATTTTTAAAAGCACAGTTTGCTTTCCAATCCATTCGGGATTTTTATCTAAACATATAAAAATTCGAAAAAATATCAAAAAGATACATGAGGAATTTAAATTTCAAAAACATACAATTGATCCATCTCATTTAAATCTCTAACACTATTTTCATCTCCATCCCAATCCCTACCATCACACAACCGTCGTCAGAATCTTGACCGGAATCCGGCCACATTCGTCGGAATCTTGGTCGGAATCCGCCCACCATCGCTCTATTTTTTTTATACAGACGCTCTAGTTTTTCAAAACTGTAGATTTGGATAATTTTTTAATTCCATTAACAATTCACTCAACACTTTTCCTTTTAAAAGAAATTTTGACTTTGTGAAACCCACTTTGTTTCTTTTTCCATCTTTCTCCTGACACGCACACTTCTTCTTCCTCCATCATATTTTCCTTTTCCCTCCATATCTTCACCAACGCGGGAGTCAAAATCCACATCACATTCAATGGTGTGTCTTGTTTTTCAATCAATTCCACTAACCCCTTGACATTCATCTTGCATTTTCTTCAACTGCATTTTGTTTAATACTCTCTCCGTTCTATAATAATTGAAAAGTGAATTATCTAAACATACAAAAACTTGAAAAAAATACCAAAAAGATACATAAGGAATCTAAATTCCAAAAACATATATACAATTCATCTATCTCATTGAAATCCCTAACCCTATTCTCATCTCCATCTGAACACCTACAATCACCCAACCGTTGCCAAACTCTTCGTCAGAATCCGACCACCGTCGCCGGAAGCTGAAATATCGTTGGAATCTTCATCGAAATCTAACCATATAAGGTTCTTCTGCCGTTCTGTTTCCCATATATGACGCTCTGTTTCAAAAACAGAGTGTCTGAACAAAAATACAGAGCGTCTTAAGAAAAACACAAAGCGTCACAAACAAAGCGATAGAAGAAAAAACAGAACATCTCAAACAAAGTGTAACGCCCCTACCAAATCCTTGCTACCGGGTCGTCACCAAGAACCGCTCGTCAGGCTGACAACTGACCCCATAGACCAACACTAGTCCTTTCAGTGCGTTTTGGCCTCACTCGCGCACACCCTGGAAAACTTCCCAAGAGGTCACCCATCCCAGCATTAAACTTCAAGCACGATACACAGCCTCAGAACCTTCCCCCACTAGGCGGCTAACCTATACCTCTTCTCCACAGGTCCAGCACGCGGTCGCAGGGTTGCTCTGATACCATACTGTAACGCCCCAGCCAAATCCTTGCAACCGGATCGTCACCAAGAACCGCTCGTTAGGCTGACAACTGGCCCCACAGACCAACACTAGTCCTTTCAGTGCGCTTTGGCCTCACTCACGCACACCCTGGAAAACTTCCCAGGAAGGCACCCATCCCAGCATTACTCCACGTTAAGCACGCTTAACTACGGAGTTCTAAAGTGATGGACTACCGAAAAGAAAGGTGCACCTTGTTAGTATAGGTAGTACTATCAATCCATTTAAGCATTTCTTTAGGGTATTACACAAAGAGTCTAAACTAATCATACCAACAAAATCGTCTAACATTAATTCAGTTTTTGTGGTAGGGGAGGGCTCTAGGGTTAATGCTAGTTATTTTCCATCCATCTCATTAAGATCTCAAACTTATCCATCTCATTAAGATCTCAAACTTTCACATCACATCGAGCAATATCACTCATTCGATTCAACATAGCTAAACGAGACATCAACACATCTCAAGCAAACCATTCCAATCCCTAACCAATCGCACACATAATCTCAGATCATAAACTTCAAGAAACATCATTCTCTCAATTTACATTAATAAACCGAAAAGCATCACCACGCCATCGCAATTCCATTGATGCATCGCTACCAAACATTATTTCACCAAACAAGAAAGAAAAGCAAGAAACAAACGACCTATAGATAGATCATGCTGATTATAGCGCTTCGATGCTGCTCGATAGTGACGAAAAACCCTAACGCGATGAGATCGAGAACAAATATAATCACAATCAGTAGCTTCGATGCCATCGTCGAAGATCGAAGAGAATCTGCGCACTTCTCTTCACCACCAGATCTGGAGCAATTCGTTGGTGATTTTGGGAAGGCGATAGTGATCGGAGGTGGTGGTGGTGATGATGTGTTTTGGAGAAGGTTGACGAGGAGGAAGGAGAGAGAGGTGAATAGAATGAAATTATATGTTTGGGGAATTTTTTTCCCGTGTGTATATTTTTATAATATTTGTTGAAAAGCTATAGTTTTTGATAATTTGTTCTAATTGCAACATATACGAAATTTGCACTATTCTACACATATGAATACACGCCTCGTTTTCATATCAAATTATGTCTGATCGTTCCGCAACATATATTAGGTTGAAGTACGTAACTTACACAACTATTGATGCTGCACGATAAAATTTCGACAAAAGTATGTTTGATCATCGTTGCACGCGTAACAAACTTTGCATCGACACGCGTACCAAGTCAAAATGTTGCGATCATTTTGGGACGGAGGAAGTAACACAATTCGAGTTCCATTTCCATTTACACCTCATCTTCTCCCAAATCCAGTATCCAAAATCCCTTCCACTGTAACACCATGATTAAAACACCAAGTGCACACGAGCGGATTCCACGACGTAATAAATAATTACATCTCGATGCGTGTTACGGGTGTATTGTTGGATAACTATACCTTCTCGTTTGTGTTGGAAGCGACGTCGAGGAGACCATGGGGTTGGGATTGAGATTAATAAGGTTGTTGTGAAGATGGGATTTTCATGGGGATGAGTACGTGGGAAAGTATATACAAGGACCACTTGTAGCACATATTTTGCACTTTAATCACCCTTTACATAAGCTATACACAAACAAACCCGGTTATGTGACTTGCAAGTTTAAGCCGCATTAGGCTGCAATATGCTAAAACCATAACCTAAGACAATCATCCTCATTCTCGGAAATATGTCAACAAGTTTATTTATCCACAAGGAACATAACCTTAACATAGAAAGCATGTTATCATGCCCTTACGTCCCCTTACATAAACCCCGCAAGTTAGCATAAACTATGCATAGGACGCATAATCATACATGACCAACATTATCATGCATAAACACGCACAGTCATAACCACCACATGGAAGTGCAACCTGAGGTATCCCGACCTCATCCTCAACCATCGCACAACCCCACCACAACTAAGCATGCCGATACAGCCCTCTTTAACACCATTTTCATACCCAAGCTCCTACATACACATAAACATAAACCCGACATCATCGTCATCCCGACAATCTAGCCATGCACAAGCACACACATGCTCCATCGACACTAAACTAAGCTTGCAAGATATAACGTATTGAGTTCCTTGCTATATTCTATAAAAATAATAAAATATTATTAGATATGTTTCTGAGTTTCACTAAAATTGACGTTCAAATTGCTTGGTACTTGCTAATCTTGAGCATAAGCATTAATATTGTGATATAAAACTTTATTATTAACTATAACTATATCGTGTGAATAAGTAATTTTTACAAATTTGTGGTATAATATATACCATTATATTTTTATTTTAACCATTATAAAATTATCATTTAATCATGAATTTTGAAATTTTTATGTAAACATGTGTGTGTATACGTACACAATTTATAGATAGATCGATAATAGATAAGATTAGATTACATTAGATATACCTTTTGAAAAAAAGATTATATTAGATATATACTATGTTAGATTATACTATCCTTTTTTTTTTTTTTTCAATTTTTCAATTTTATATTTTTAAAAGATATGTTTATAATTTTCTTTTGATTTTGATATTTTCATATGTGCACTTTGATTTTTTATTTGATATTTGATTTTATATTCTAAAAATTTATTTATTTTAAATAAAGTGAAGTAAACGGACGTGGGAAAATTTTGGGTAATTAGTTATATATATATATATTATTGAATTAGATTAGATTAGATATTATTTTCTGTTTAAAGGTTGATTAGATTTTTTTTTATCTCTTAAAATTTTAGTTTGTTTTTTTGATTAGATGGTTTGAGTAATTATATGTGTGAGAATTTGGTTAGTTTAGAAATTTTTTTTCTGTTTAAAGGTGGATTAGTTTTTTTTTTAATCTCTTAAAAATTTTAATTTATTTTTTTATTTTTATTAAATGGTTTGTCGTTTGTCACGTTGATGGTTCGATATGAAAATGATTCAACATAAAAAACAAATTATGTAATTAGATATATACTATTTCGCTGTCCCGTGCGCTGCATAGATATTTTATCTTTACATCTTTTTCTGCATTTTACAAAACACATATCGGAAATAAAACGTGAAATGATGACTAAATTATTCTAAAATCAACCTTAGCCAAACAACCATGATGATTTCATTGCGGGTCAGGCTCTGCACAACTTGATTCCAGTGACTCCAAACTGTTGCTCTCCAAGGCAGGCATGGCATGATTATGGGAAGAATGACTTTGCTATTTTGCCTGATAAAGTTCTCTATGTATATTGTAATTAGATAATTAAAATTATTCTTTAAAAGTAATATATTTATATTTAAGTCTAAATATTTTTTTTTAGATCTCACCTACTTTTGAGGCTATTGAATGGACTTTTCTAATTATCTATTAATTAAATCTAATCACCTAGATTAGGTGAGAAAATTAGATGTTAATCAATTATCTTGAGTCCAATAAATAGAGTTCATTTGTAAAGTATTATGTACACATTTTCAAGAGAAAAAAATCTCTCTTTCTCCCTCTAATTTCTCTCTAAAATATTTTATTATTCCGACAATTATGTTTCGAAGAAGTTAATCCGGCGTAAATATTTTTGTTATAACACGTTATCAGCACCAAATCTCCAACCAACTAAGATGAAAAGACAAACGAAGATACTTTATTATATTTGCATGATTTGATTTTATTTGATTCATATTATATGATTATAATGTAAATAAAATAATTATGGTTCCATCGCCGAACGAAATATCGCCTGAATGAAAACCTATTAATTAATTTTATTAATATTTATGATTCCATCGCCGAACGAAGTATCGCCTGTGTGAAAACCTATTAATCACTTTCAACACGTTGATGTGATTTACCCTTTTATGTGGATCACCTTCAAGTTTGACGTGGTTTACGCCTTTTGTGTGGTTCGCCCGCGAACATTGATGAGGTTGTCCCATTTTTGTGTGGTTTATCTACAAATGGCGAGAAACTTTATATCCCATCTTAACGTACTTGTTCCAAGTTGTGAGAATTAACTTTTGTGTTTTTATTAAGTTACAACAAACGACGAAATGACCTCCAATGATGAAGGGATAGTAAACAAAATTCGAAACAATCTTAACAAATTATTGTGTTATTTGTTATTAGTAGTCCTTAATATTATAACGATCATTTATTTTCTCATTGTAATTAAATATATGCATTGAAAATGTAATGAATAATAAAAATTTTAGTATATATAAGTGAATAAAATATTTATCAGCTGTCATAGATCTGATTGATTTTATATCATTTTTATCAGTAAAATAAACAGCTTATAATAAATCGCAGTATTATTGATAATAACTGAAAAATTTTATTACTAATATCAAACTGCTATATCCATACTTTATATAGATAAACTTAATAAATTTATCATTTTGATGTGTTCAGAGAAATTTGGCAAATTTTGCAAAGTTGAAATTCAAAGCATTAGATCTATCAGGGGAAAATTACGTATCATGCATTCTTGATATTGAATTGCACCTAGATGTCAAAGGTCTAAAGCATACCATAATGGAGAACAATGAAACAACGCCACAAGAAAATGCTCAAGCACTGATTTTTTTGAGGCATTGCATCCATGAGGATTTGAAATCTGAATATCTTACTGTAAAAAATCCATATAAATTATGGAGTAATTTAAAAGGGAGATTTGACCATCAGAAGATGGTATTTTTTCCACTGGCCAGACATGAGTGGGCAACTTTAAGGTTGCAAGATTTTAAATCTGTCAAGGAATATAATTCTGCTTTGTTCAGTATTACTTCACGTTTGGCACTATGTGGAGAGCCTAAATCGGATAAGAAAATATTGGAGAAAACATATTCTACTTTTCACCTCGCGAATACAACTCTGATGCACCAATATCGGATTTTGAAATTCACTGAATATAGTGAATTATTTTCACTACTCCTTGTTACTGAAAAGAATCAGGAGTTACTGATGAAAAATTTCCAAACTCGTCCAGTTGGTTCTGCCCCATTGCTTGAAACAATGGCCATCGAAAGTGATAATTAGCGAGGAAGAGGATGAGGTCGTTGAGGTGTTCGTGGTCGTGGAAGATTCCATGATCGACGTTATAATCCGATTACAAGTGTGAGCCATCAGAAAAGACAAGTTGACAATCAGACACAGAGGAGAGGAAAATCTCTATATAACAGACATAGGGAGAATAACAAAGGAAAATGCTATATTTGTGGATTGAAAGGTCATTGGTCTAGATCTTGTAAAACTCTCCAACACTTTGTTGATCTTTATCAAAACTCCATTAAAGATAAAGATAAAGCACCAGAGACAAACTTCACCGAAGAACAGCAGCAATCAATCCTACCACCTGAAAATATTATAGATTTAATTGGGTGTTCTAATTCTAAAGCAGATGAAAAGTATAACGAAAAAGCTGAATATGAATCTCTAGAATGGTGAAAATATGTTTGTAATTCTCGTTGAAGTTGTATTGTTCATGTATTTTTCCTTTTTCAATGTAATAAACTTTTATATTAATAAAGGACTTTATTTATAAAATTGTCATAGAATATGTGTGCATTGTTGATAGTGCAACTACTCGCACAATACTTCAAAGTAAGAAATATTTTTCAAATTTGAAAATGGATGAATCAAATGTTAATACAATCTCTGGTACTTTAAGGATCATTGATGGTTTTGAAAGTACTAATTTCACACTACCAAATGATACTTAAATCCATGTCAAACATGCCTTATACTCCTCAAAATTCAAAAGAAATCTTTTAAAAATATTGAATCTGAGTTATATTTTGTCAAAATTAAGGCTATTGAGTCTTATAATGATATGGATTCAAAATCCATTGATTCTAACACAGTTTTGTTATGGCACGAACGACTTGGTCATCCAGATATTACAATGATGCGTCGTATTATTGAAAATACCAATGGACATTCTCTGAATAATCAAAAAGGTATTTTGAAAAATGACAGTCACCGTTACATTTTTTGTTCACAGGATAAGTTAATCACAAGATTTTCTCTATCAAAACTTCCTTCTGAGTTGCCTTTAGTTCTTGAAAGGATTCAAGGAGATATTTGTGGTCCAATTCATCCATCATCTGGTCCATTTAGATATTTCATGGTTTTGATTGATGCTTCTACAAGATAGTCTCATGTATGTCTTCTACCTACTCATAATGTTGCCTTTGCCAAGTTTCTAACTCAAATTATTAAATTACGAGCACATTTTCCTGATCACCCCATCAAGTATATATATATTTTTTTGATGACGAGGGTGTCTAGGGCAGCTCGCGCGCACCTCAACTAATCCCCCTGACACAGGTAAGGCGCCCCCCACCAGCATCGGTTAACCCTTTGACCGAACTTAACGGGCGTGATCAATCTGAATTTTGAGGCTAGTGGGATTTGAACCCAAGGCCTTCGAGAAAAAGGTTGAGTCGAACACCACTAGACCAACCCACCAGTCGAACACCCCATCAAGTATATTCGTCTTTATAATACCGAAGAATTTACTTCAAAGGCATTTGATGAATATTGCAAGTCAATAGGTATCTCAATAGAATATATTGTTCCTCATGTCCACACACAAAATGATTTAACCGAGTCATTGATAAAAAGAATCCAATTAATTACTAAACCTCTACTTATGAAATGTACACTACAAAAAAAAGGTTAATTTGCGACGGAAATTTTCCGTCGTAAAATGTAAAAATTCCGTCGCTAAAATGTAATATAGCGACGGATTGACTTTTCCCGTCGTTTTCAAAAGCAATGTATTTAACGACGGAATCCGTCGCTAAATATGGAATCAAAACTTGAAAGTATTAGCGACGGAATCCGTCGCTAAATATGGAATCAAAACTTGAAAGTCTTAGCGACGGAATCCGTCGCTAAATATGGAATCAAAACTTGAAAGTCTTAGCGACGGAATCCGTCGCTAAAACATCTTCGACAATGATAAATACTTTGCGATGGAATCCGTCGCTAATATATATATATTTTTTAGAAAATAAAAACAGAATTTAATCCGTACCTGAAATAATACAGATACCTGAAACATATTTAACAACTCCAAAATACACAAACATCAATAAAAATGAAATAAAATTATGAATTATACAAATGTAATCAGTTTACAGCAGCCTAATAGACATCAATGCCCAGCTAGTTTAATGTCTCGCTGCTCCGGGGGACAGGAATCGTGATCCGGAGGCGGTTGAAACTGAGGAAAAGCCCTACCAGCCTCGTTCTGACATGTAAAAGGATCCTTGCCCATCTTCTGAAGAGGAAGGCCATCTGCTGCTCCATCCTGGCCTGTCTCTGTTGGAGAGTGATGACCTCCTCCTTCAGCTCATAGTAATCCTCTGGAATCCCCCGAGAGCTAAGTGACTGACTCCTGGATGAAGAGCTGAGCATCGATCGGGGGTATAATTGGCTCGCAGCTGAGCCAATGCCATACACCCT
>JAOVYX010018249.1:0-20515 GCA_035668315.1 Drosera spatulata | reverse complement strand
ATGACTTGTATTGTTTAGTTAGCTTCCTTAGCTTCTATACCTACAAACCCGTTTGGTTTGATTTGCCTTGTCATGGATTGGGTCTATGACGGCATAACGTTACGTGTCGGGCATTCCGGATTTCGGGGCATCACAGCCCTTGTACATGCTAAAGTCATACTCGCAAAATCCTTAACACCAACACCATAGCACTCAACTTTCCTTAACTATATGGCCTTAACATGTCATGAATCGACACTCTTATGTACCTAAGACAACAGCTACACATACCACAGGAGAACAATGGCGCACACAGGAGAGCATAAAAGCAAGAAATAGGAAGCAGGAAGCAGAAAGTAGAAAGCAGGAAGCAGGAAGCCATAGCTCGCATACCCTATATGCTTGCTTAAAACGTATATAGCGCTATCATATATATATATATATATATATATATAGATATATATACCCTAATATGCACGTACTTCACACCATGCGCTTCCATCATCACACAAACACATGCCCACGGGACAACATAGCATATGCATGAATCACACTTCATAAATCAACATGTATCATTGATCTTCACCAGGACAGTGGTGACGATCGTGCAAGGAGACACCCTCATAACAAGCCGATATGGGGGATTAGGTTACATTAAAATGTGTTCGTTTTCCTCGCCCTTTCGTTTCCTCCTTCTGCCACGCCGATCTCCCACACTACGCCGTCCTGTTGTTGCTGCCTGTTAGCGTCTTTGACGTCGCCGTCGTGGTTGCCCTTGCTGTGTTGAAGATGATGATGACGACGATGGTGCTCGTGGCGGTTTGGTGAGTGGTTGTGATGGTGTATGCGGATTGTGAATGGTGGTTAGCGTGGCTATGGTTTGGTGTGGAGCTTATGGTGGCCGTGTGATGCTGCGGGGGAAGAAGAGGAAGATTTATACAAGGGAGGAAGTGAATAATGCAGGGAGCAAGAAGGGAAAGAATAATGAATGATTTGGTGATAGAGAGGTCGAGGAGATGGAGGCGTGCTGAATCGATTCGAACAGCTTGATTCATGGTGGGCGGGGGTGGTTTCCATGCATGGGAAAGCAAGGGAAAGCAGCGCCAAAATACAGAGCATTTGCAGAGAAATGAAAATGAACGGAGGGGTTTATTTTTATTCGAATTCGTTCCCTTATTTTATTTTTATCAGTCTATTTTAATCGATATTACGTTCTATTATTTTATCGAAAAATATATCCGCAATTAGGCAAAATTATTTCTAACTTAGTGACGTTTGTTTCATCGAAAATTTCGAATATTTCCGGG
Organism: Drosera spatulata; assembly: GCA_035668315.1. NCBI lineage: Eukaryota > Viridiplantae > Streptophyta > Magnoliopsida > Caryophyllales > Droseraceae > Drosera > Drosera spatulata. The sequence goes on along the minus strand of JAOVYX010018249.1, from coordinate 19,229 downwards.
ATCGTGTTTTATTAGCCCAAATACGTTTATTATATCGTTATAACGTTATGTTATAATGTTATATGTTTATTATGTTTAACACGTACGTTTATTAAATACGTACGTTACATCGTTATAACGTTATGTTTAATGATAAGTATTTGTTATATTATTTGCATATTCGTAACGTTACGTTATAACGTTACGTGCTCGTTATTTTTATTCGTACGCTAACATATAACGTTTCGTTTAACGTTATATTTATCCGTTCATTTATTAATATACTAAATATATTTAATATCAAATTTTCGGGGTATTATATCATCCCCAACTTTAACAAAGTTTCGTCCTTGAAACTTCTCTTTTAGTGCGGCCTTAGACGTAAATTTTCATCAAATTTTAGGGGTATTATATCACCCCCAACTTTTAGAAGGTTTCGTCCTCGAAGAAAAACACAATTAATTAAGAATAAGCGGGAAGGGACTTACTGGAAAAACAGATACGGGTAGCGTTTCTGCATCGTTTCCTCTTCCTCCCATGTCGCTCCGATGTCAGATGGTTCGCCCAAAGAACTTTCACAAGGGAAATGGTCCGGTTCTTGAGGACTTTCTCGTGACGATCCAAGATCTGCTGGGGCTGTTCTTCATACGTTAGATTCTCCTCTAAGATAATCGGCTCGTATTGGATGACATGACTTGGGTCAGAGATATACTTTCTCAGCTGCGATACGTGGAATACATTATGTATCGCAGAGAGATCGGTTGGCAACGCAAGTCTGTACGTAGGCAACTTTGTCGACTCGTTCTAAGATCTAATAGGGTCCCACGTAGCGAGGGCTCAGCTTCCCCGTCCTTCCGAACCGCATCACACCTTTCGTGGGAGACACCTTCAGGAATACGTGATCTCTTACTTCAAATTCGAGCGGTCTTCTCCGCACGTCTGCATAGGACTTCTAACGATCCTGCGCCGTCTTCATCCTATTTCTGATCTGCTTAACTGCCTCTGCGATCTATTGTACTGATTCTTGTCTGATCACCATTGTGTCCTCGATGTCGTTCCAATACAATGGCGTCCTATACTTATTTCCATATAGGGCTTCGTACGGTGCCATATCGATGCTTGAATGAAAACTATTGTTATACGTGAATTCCACCAACAGCAGATGTCGATCCCACGATCCTGGAAAATCAAGTGCGCATGATCTCAACATGTCTTCCAATGTCTGAATGGTGCGCTCCGTCTGTCCATCTGTTGCTGGATGAAACGCCGTACTAAAGTTTAGCTTAGTACCGAATGCTTCTTGTACCTTCTTCCAGTATTGCGCTTGGAACCTAGCGTCTCTGTCAGAAACAATGAACTCCGGTGCTCCATGCAATCTGACAATCTCAAGGACATACTCTCCTGTGAGGCGATCCACTCCCGATGTCGTCTTGATTGGCAAGAAATATGCAGACTTCGTCAGTCTATCAACTATCACCCAAATCAAGTTTATCCTTTTCGTTGTCGTTGGAAGCCCTACTTCGAAGTCCATTGATATCGATTCTCACTTCCACGTAGGAATCTCCAATGGTTGTGGTAATCCTCCTGATCTTTGGTGCTCGATCTTTACTCGTTGGCAAGTGATGCACTTTGCTACAAACTCCGTGACTTCTCTCTTCATATCCTCCCACCAGAAATGTATACATCTTGTTTCCACCAGGGTGTTCAGAGTAAGGGGTTTGATATGCTTCCTCCAAAATCTTTCTTTTCAGCGCATCATCGTTGGGCACGCAAAGACGTCCTTGAAATCTCAATGTTCCATCTTTATGAATTACGAAACCCACAGCCTTCCCTTGTTGCGCCTCTTCTCGAAGCTTCGTCATCCGCTCGTCCGTCTCCTAGGCTTGTAGTATCTCGTTTTGAAGTGTTGGTTGCACTACCATGTGGGCAAATACGCCTCCATCTCCTCGTTGCCGTACCTCTATCTCCAGCTTGCAGAATTCATCGATCAGTTCAGCTTCTGAAACCTTCAGTATCAGCAGGGTGCCCTCCACCCTTCTGACCTTCCGGCTTAGGGCATCTGCTATTACATTCGCCTTGCCTGGATGCTACTGGATATCCTGGTCGTAATCCATTAGAAGTTCCAACCATCGTCTTTGATGCATGTTCAGCTCCTTCTGCGTGAAGATATACTTCAGGCTTTTGTGATCCGTAAAGATCTGACATGAAATACCATACAGGTAGTGCCTCCAAATCTTGAGGACAAACACCGCGGCTGCCGGTTCTACGTCATGTGTGGGATAGTTGTGCTCATACGGCTTCAGTTGTCTTGAGGCATAAGCAATCACCTTGTCGTGCTGCATCAAGACACACTCAAGTCCTTGTATAGAGGCATCACTGTATATACAGAACCCTTCCTCGCCATGAGGGAGGGCAAGGACTGGTGCTGAGGTTAGACGTTTCTTGAGTTCTACGAACGCCTCTTCACATTTTTCTGTCCAGACAAATTTGCACATCATTCATGACAGATTCGTCAAAGGCATTGCGATCCTTGAGAAGCCTTCCACAAATCTACGATAATAACCTGTCAGACCTAGAAAGTTCCTTACTTCTGTTGCATTCGTTGGTCTGGCCTAGTCAATTATGGCTACAATTTTTCTCGGGTCTACTCTAACACCTTTTCTTGAAATCATATGTCCTAAGAACGCCACTTTCTTAAGTCAAAATTCACACTTCTTAAACTTGGCATACAACTGCTGAGCATGCAGAGTTTCCAGAACGGTGCGAAGATGCTCCTCATGATCCTATTCCGTTTTGGAGTACACCAAGATGTCATCGGTGAAGACGACAACAAACTAGTTGATGTACGGCTTAAACGGCTTGTTCATCATATCCATGAAGACCGCTAGAGAATTAGTAAGCCCGAAGGACATGACTAAGAACTCGTAGTGCCCATAACGGGTACGGAAAGCAGTCTTTGACACGTCGTCTGGCATGATTCGAAGTTGGCGGTACTCCGAACGAAGATCGATCTTTAAATACACCAAGGCTCCTTGTAGCTGGTCGAACAGGACGTCGATCCTTGACAGCGAATATATATTCTTTATGATCAGCTTGGTCGACTCACGGTAGTCTATGCACAGTCTCATCCTTCCGTTCTTCTTCTTCACAAAGAACTCTGATGCGTCCCGAGGAGAAATACTAGGGTGGATGTACCCCTTCTGAAGAAATTCTTTCCGCTGGTTCTTCAACTCGTTTAGTTCTGTCGGGGCCATCTGGTAAGGGGCCTTTAATACGGGTGCTGCGCCGGGCACGAAGTCGATTGTGAAATCGAGCTCTCTTACTAGTGGCATGTTAGAAATCTCGTCTGGAAAGACATCGAGATATTCACGGGTGATTAGTATCCCCGAGAGACTGATCTCCTTGCCAATCACATCCTCCAAGCTGCAAAACTAGCCTTGACACCCCTTTCTGAGTAGTTTCCGCTCTGCGAGAGACCAGTTGTAGTTCTGCTTTCGATCCTTCTCCGTGATAGTGGATCTTCCTGCTTTTTGGGCTCGTCAGAGTGATTAACTTCTTCTCGCAATTTATTACAATCTTATATCTTTCCAACCAACTCATTTCCAGTATTACATAAAAATTGTGGAGATCAAAGACAATAAGATCTATAGGGCATTTCTCACCACCTATACTCATAAGAGCATTAGGGATTACTTCGTCACATGTTATGACCTCCCCATTTGGCAATCCTATATGAATTCCCACCCCATTTTTGTCGAAGAGAGGTTATGCTTTGCTAAGAAGGACTTAGCGATGAAAGATTGAGCTACGCCAAAATCGAATAGAGAATGTATACTGTTGGAGAAGAATGTGAGGTTACCAGTTACTGTGCCTCCATTCTGCTGATCTTCTTGAGAGTTCATCATGAATACCCGATTGTGTTATAACGTTATGTTTAACGATAAGTATTTGTTATATTATTTGCACATTTGTAACGTTACATTATAACGTTATGTGGTCGTTATTTTTATTCGTACACTGACATATAACGTTTCATTTAACGTTATATTTATCCGTTCATTTATTAATATACTAAATATATTTAATATCAAATTTTTGGGGTATTACATCACCCCCAATTTTTACAAAGTTTCATCCTCGAAATTTCTCTTTTAGTGCGGTTTTAGACGTTAAATTTTCAGAAAATTTTAGAGGCATTACATTCACATGAGAGAACATAGAGTGTATCTTTCTAAGATGGTTTTGTTCATTCTCTCTGCGATTCCATTCTACCTAGGTGTCTTGGGAATCGTCCTCTCAAGTCTGATGTCGTGCTTCTTGTAGTATTTCTCGAACGGACCTCTGTACTCACCATCGTTGTCTGCTCTGACATACTTGAGCTTCTTTCCAATTTGTCTTTCAATTCTGGCATGGAACTCATTGAACATGTCTAATACCTGATATTTAGTTTTCAAGACATAGATCCAAACCTTTCTAGAATGGTCATCTACGAAAGTGATAAAATATTATGCATTACCTAAAGATCTCTCCATCATAGAGCAGACATCTGTATGCACAAGATTAAGTATATTCTTTTTTTTTATGTGGAGGAAAAGAAAGAAATAATATATTGTGTTATTTTTCAAGTATGCAGTCAACACAAGAGTTAAGAGAAATACCTTTGACGTCAGATAGGAGTTACTTATGTGTAAGAATCTGCAAATTCTTCTCGTTGAGGAGCCTGGGTCAAGGAGCCTCTTATGCCAGAGCTCGGTCAAGGAGTATCTCTCAATAATATTTGCATCTCCTTGATCAATCTTGCTTGCATCGAGTATAACGTCCTTTGTTTCCTTTTCCTCGCAACCAGCAAAGAACCCTTAGAGAGCTTCATCTTTCCATAACAGAAATGAAAAGTATAACCTTCTTCATCAAGCATCCCAACTAAAATCAGGTTCAGTCGAATGTCGAGCACGTGTCTGATATCCTTCAATAGTAATTTGAAGCCTCCATTGGTTTGTAGTCAAGCATCTCTAACGCCCATTATTTTAGATGTCTCATTATTTCTCATTCGCACAAGACCATAGTCACCATTTTTAAAGATGAAAAGAAATCGATGTGCAAAATACGATAAAATAAGGTATCAGAATCTATCACCCACTCTGAGTTTGGACAAGTGAGGTTGATGGAATCGCTATTTAAGAAGAGATAGGGTTCATCCATGATTGCAATGAAAGTGGCACTTGACTCGCTGTTCTGCTCTCCCTTACCGACCTTGCCTTGCATAATGTCGCTTTAAAACTTCATGTACTCGTTTTTCTTGTGGCCTGACTTGCCATAATAATAGCAAGTGAAGCCCTCCCGAGTCTGGGATTTCGATCTCCCCCTGGACTTGTCGTCTTGCTAGAAAGTCCTTTCTTTATTTCATTCGCGATACTCCATCATATGAGCATATGATGAGCTGGACGGGCTGACCCTGATTTTCTTGTTCAACATACTATCTTTCACGATGTTCATCGTGAGCTTCCCTTCAAGAGCGGAGGTGCTCAGTTACACCATCAGGATCTCCCATCTATCAGATAAAGAGGTTAATAATAACAATGCTTTTATCTCATCGTCAAACTTTAGTTTCATACCTGTCAACTAATTGACAATACCCTGAAAATCATTCAGGTGCTCTGTCACACTACGGCCGTCTTTGAACTACAACTACAACTACACTAGCTTCTGTATCACAGTCTTCCTCTAATACATCGTCACGAGCTTTTTTTGTATGACAAAAACGTCGACATCGTTAGCCACGTATTGGAAGACACTCTGGTCGATATATTGTCTGATCATACCAACAGTTTTGCGTTGCAACAATGCCCAAGCTTTCTCCTCTTTATCAACGGGTTTCATCTTGGTTACGATCGACTCGTACAAATCCTTACAGTAAAGGATATCCTCCATTATGGGATTCCACATCGAATAGTTCGATAAGGTCAGTCGGATCATGCCACCAATGCTAGCTCACTCTTTCATTTTAATTAGCATAGTAGTTGGATTGCCCTTTAGTAAAGAAAATAACCAGAGCTCTGATACCAGTCTTTTGGAAAAAGTTAGTATAAGGTGCAGCGGAAATTGTCCGAAACTTTTTTTCACCGTGCAATTAAAATGAGATAAATAAATAACCCAAAATAAATAGAATCGACACCAAGATTTTTACATGAAAAACCCCTTAATAGTAAAAGGGGTAAAAATCACGGAATCGTTACGATACCAAAATATCCACTACAGAGGGATTATAAATTTCGTCTTTAAACCCAGCTAGAGAATTACAAGCACCAGGATAACTCTGAATAATTTTTCTTCTCTATCGAAAACATGTATCCGTAAAGGATCCTACTCAATACTCAAAACTGGATATTTTCATTTCTGATGACTTATGTGTGGATTTGTGTGATGCCTTCAAATATTCCCGAAGTAGCCTATTTATAGCATGAGCTGAGCGTGTGAATCGAACAAATAAATCCACTGTTTTCGGGCACGTTTTCAACGCCTTCCAGGCCACCGTCCGCATGCAAATGTTGTCTAAGGCCAAAAAAACCAATGTATGCAATGTACATATTGACATATTTTGGTATAAGGTAACCGGCCACCTTGTGGTCTTTTCTCTCCTTTTTTTCTTTATTTTTTTGTGTCCTTTGTTTAATATAGTAGAATGATACTATACCATGAGGGACAAAATAAACTAACGTGGAGCCCCTAGACTCTCATTTCAATCAATGAAAATGAACCTAAACTCAGCAACACCTAAACCCTCCTCAAACAACATAACCATTTTTTTTCCTAGATCATCTTCTGAGGATTCAGAGTCAAGAAAAGTTGGTTCGATGGTGACGGGTGAGCCACTCCTCCGTATAATCACGTGGTCAAGAATTCGATAACCTTTAGACAGGATTATACGGATTTGTTGATTTGCTATTTTTATCTTTCGAGAACCTACAAGGGAGAAAAAGGGTTGTCTGCTAAGGCAACAAAACTCCCATATACCGTCATCAACAAGACATTATTGCGTGGATCTGTTTTATAAATCGACAGAATTATCTAAGTTGTTTGTTTGTTGTTTTCGTAAACTGTCCGATCCAATCCAATCGGATCTCAATGAAAAAATAAAAGGGAAAGTCGAGACACGTCTTGTTAACCTAAGCTTGATGGACACAATGTGACATTGTATATCTAGAGAACAGGCGAAATTCTCATCGTTGAGCGGTGAAACAAAAACATTAACACCACCATATGCCACACACAAGCGAGAATAATCTATCGAAGACAAAAAAGATTAACCGAGATGAGAGAGAAAAAGCAGTCGAGAAACCAGGATTCAGCCGGAGAAATGAAGCGAGGCGGGGAAATGCGATCTCCGGCGGCGGCGGCGACTCACCCCCACCTTCGCTGTTCGCCTCTCGAAGTTTCCCTCATCTGCTTTGTTCCAACCCATCCTCAATCATGATTCACATGTGTCGTTGTCGATGAGAATTCTGATATTTGTATGTGTTGGAAGCTTTGTCTTTATGTTTATCTTGTTATGTGTTCCGCGATGTAACATAGCTAAATTTCTCGCGGATCAGTGATCTGTTGAATGGAAGGGGGAAATAAGCCGGAACTCGAAATTGTGGTTGAACAAATATTCTGTGGGAATGTTTTGGTCTCGATATGATTCATGTTCTAGAATGTGCTAGGCAGGAATTGTCATCGGGTTGTTTCATCTATATGGTAATCGAGTAGGAGGTCACGCGTCCGAATCCTAAAATATCTTATGTATGTTTGTTTGACACTTGATATGTGACCAGTTAGCACATCGTTCTTATTTGAAGCTAATGAATGGAGTTCCTATGAGGGGATTGTTACGATATTGATAATGTAGGAAATTGAACCTTGAGAACACTACAAAAATGATAAAGTTGACACGAAAAGTTACGTGGATAAGTGCCTTCTATTGCGCCATGTGACAAATTTGCCAGTGCGTCATTACGGTAAGATGCTTGTTAAGATGAGTGCGGAGGCTTTAAGGTTTTAGATCTTGTGCTGAAGTAATTTATCAGGTAATGGTGTTTAGTTGCGTTGTCGTTGTACTGAAGTTGGACTTTGCATTCAACAACAAGACAGTTTCTTAAGCATAATTTTCTGAGTTTTCCTTCATCTGGGTATTTTCTCTTTCAACATCGCTGTAGTTGTTCGTCAACTCTGGTCTTTGAACACTAAGCTAAAGTGGGAAATGGATGAATTTGTTGATTGTTCTGTATTTGTTTCATGTTCATCTCACAATTTCAGTAGAACTGCACTGCTAGAATTCTTGTTCAATTGTGTGGATGGCCAGTGTTGAATCCTGCAGTTTCAGATTCTTTTTCTATGTTTATCTAGAATCCTAGATCGATTAATATTTCATACTTTTCCTTAAGTATGATAATCAGGCAAAGTAACGATATTGTCGTACCTTGCGGCCAATGTTGTCAAATCATGAAGACTGCAAATTCTACTCCTTGAAACTTTAGCAATTAGTGTGAACGATGCCAATGAATTGTAGCCCATCACATATCATCGGCACTTGCATCTTGGACTCTGCTCGTAGCATTTTTCACAGTGTCGTTTATGCATTGGTTTAGGTGCTCTTTTTCAGAAGTCGAGCACTCGAGATAATTTACCTGCTATAAGAATAAAGTGTGCATCGTGTGTCTGTTGCTGAAGTGGAATTGCTTTCAAAGATTCAGTTTGGTTTTGATTGGATCGATCTTCAAGATCACTTTGATCTAGTCCTTGATTTAATTTTTCCCTTGTTTTCTTGCTTGAACAATTTGGCCTTGTCATCTAATCGATTGTTAATCAATTCATCGAACTGTCTTGTTCAGGATGATAGATTACTTCATTATGTCTGCTGAAGAAGAGAAAAGCACGACACTGCTAGAAATAAGAGAGAACTTCAGGAAGGTAAAGTCCACGACAAATAGTAAAGCGGCCTTGATTCTCAACCTTACATACAAGCAGCTCCAGCAGAGGGTAGATGTCCCAATGAATCAGACATTTCAGGTGTTTGAGAAGCCGCTGCAGCATGAAAACAAGTCAGCCGTTATCAGCGTGTTTCGTTGTTCTGTAAGCAGGTATGTGTTTCTGAGTCATTTACAGTTACTTAAATTGGAGCTTGCCATCGTCAGGAACATTGTCCCAAGACTGTGGACGAAGCTAGTGCCAAAGTTGAGCTCTGAACGATAAGGCTATCTCGAAGATGCTGAACGACTTCTCGATGATGAAGAAGTTTGAGGTATGAGTGAATCTCTGTCAATCGCAGGTATCCTACGTTCATCCTATTACATTTGACTTGCATGCCAATTTCCATGCTTGGTAGATATGTGCTTCGTCGGATCTTTTTTCTTTCCTCAGCATTGTGCGATCATGAAACACATCGAGTCGTTCTCCTTGCAATCTTGGTATTTCTCGATCGGGTTCTTTGAGTGAAATTCTTCTGCGAATATTATGTTTCCTGTTCTTTTTGGCCGGACGTGAGATCATTAGGCACAATTGTTCCATCGTCTTCTCCCCTTAAGTGGCACCATTTCTGGTAGTCGCCTTCTCATTATGTCTTTTTATCCTCCTTACTGAGGAAACGCTAACCACATTGGAGGTTGAGAAATCAACACAATCAGACATATAGATCTTGGGCTACTTATTTCATCGTCAATTGATTTTGAGATAGAATCTCAGAAGTTTAATATGATATTAGAACCCATTAGATCGAAAGACCCAATGTTCCAGACCATCCAAAAACATATCCGGCTTCAAGCCTAAAGAAGATATTCGTATGAGGGACATGTTGAGAAAACGATATCCATATTGAAGTTTAAAAAATCAATATAATTACATGGGCTACTTCTCTTTATCATTGATTGATTTTGAGATGGGTGTCCAGAGATTTAGTACTCCTTTGTTCAACTATTCGTCATTAGCGGCAACATTGATGCCCTCATATGCCTTAGGTTTAGCCGTAAACTTTATAGATGTGTTAGACCGATAAAGTTTCTTGTCTTGGTACTATTTTCGCCCTTTTCGGTTAATTATGTGTTTCTGCTTTTGAGTACCACGCTTTTAGTATAAAGTCCCATGTTTAGTTCTCTGTGTAAGAGACTTGAATAAAGATATGGTCCATATGGATGCATGCAACATCGTGCTTAGGAAAAATAAAATTACTAATTACTTAATACATGAGTACATATTGGGGGCAGGGTAATTTATTCCATTGACTTGACCACACCCCTGCAGAGAGTGGGAGAGTGGGAGAGTGGGAGAGTGGGAGAGTGGGAGAGCTGACATTCATGAAAATCGGATTGCTGTTTGGTTGAGAATTTCAATTTGTATTATTTACTCCACCTCACAGATACATCACTTCTACGCATCTACATGGTATATATATCAATATGAAATTTGATATTTATATTATAATAATTAAATATTATTTTTTATTCTATTTATTTTAAAAAATTTATAATATTTATTAAATTAAAATATTTTAATTAAATTATAATATTATTCTATTTAGAATTTTTTAATAAAAATATTAAAATATCCTTATTATTTATTTTATATCACACATAAATTATTATTGAGATTTTTTGTTATTTATAATAGATAACATCTTTATACGTATGTTTTAATATTAATCGTATAATTAAGTCTAAAAATTAACGGTGAAGATCAAATCATTCATATATTATTTTTTTATTTATATTGATTAAAAATAATAATATTAATATTTTAAATTAGATATTTTAATTGTTTTAATTTAAGATCTTGGAGTATTTTACAATCTTAAAGAAAAACATATTCCCCGATAAAATCCTAGCCGCTGCCAACCATCGCTGTCACCCGTGATCTCCTCCGTCTTCTCAACGAGATCCTGTTCTCCAGCCTTGATTCTGTTCCTCCAGAATTCCTCAAGATGAGATCTGGTCCCGCTCGCTCGAAGTGATTGGTTTTTTCTCGTGATCGTACACAAAAGACGGTGTTGGATCTGATTCAAGCGGATCGATTTGTGTTCAAGGCGATTTGTTTCATTCAAATCGTGGAACTGTATTCTTGGAGAGTCGAGCGCAGATATGTTCAAGTTGATTTGATCGGTTCATCTACGTCTTGACAAATCCGATTGGGTCGATTCATTGCTGCGCTGTTTCAGTGAGGCGGACTCGCGGCTTGTGAGTTTGTCTCAGGCAAGGGTGGTTAATCTTCTGACGAAGGAGTTTAGTGCGTGGTCAGTTGTGTGCTTAAAGGTGTAGATGACAGAGGCACTGTTTGTCACGTTTTGTGTGATTGTCTCAATCGGTTAAAAAAAAAAAAAAACAGAAAGAGAAAAAAAGGAGGGGGACGTGCTCTATTTGTTCTTGAAAGGGAAGTCAGCATAGAGGAGGAAGCTTTTCTCATTTTGTTTGATATTGGACGGTGGATAGAAGTTTTTCACTCTCTAAGGTGCACTTTGGGTGGGGATATAGCGAATGGAAAACTGTCAAGACACTTTACGATTATATTATAATCGGTTAAAATCAAATGAGGGTTTTGTTATGAATCAATTAGAGTATTTTAAGTTGGTTGATAGTTTCTTGTATGTTATGAGTTGTATTACATCTGCCATAGTTTTTACGATAGTCTCATTGGGATGTCCTTGCGAGACTGATGAGGAATCTTAAGGATATTCACGTATGCGTTTTGTGCTATGCAAGTCATTCTTCGATTTTAAAAGGATATTCTGACACTACTTGGAGCTCAAAATTGGGAGACAGCAAGTCTACTACAAGTTATGTATTTACCTTGGGTGGAGCTGTCTGTCATGGGGATAGATTTTTACTATCCGTGCGGCATTCAAACTACTCACACCTTCGCTCGAGTTCAGCCTTACTCCGTCGCCTAAAGGCTAAGTTTGAGAATGCGAGAGAGAATGAGACTTCAAAACAAGTTTGTATTGAGAACATTTGAAGGCTTATAATGCTTTGAGTTTGTGGGATGTGGGATGTTTGGCAAATGAGTCTTGCACCCCTTTATATACAATCTCATAGAAGGATCTACACTTTGTGGTCTAGTCTTTTCTATATATCTTCTCCTCCTAGTATTTACAAGAATTCTCTAAAAATTACTTCTAACTAAAAAAACTCTAGAGTTTTCTAGAACTCTCTCTACCTCTCAAGATTAATCTAGAAAATTCTAAATCATTCTAGAGAAGTATAGACAATCTTGACCATCTAGAGAAGTATAAAATTTCCTAGAATATTGTAAAACATCCAAGAACATTCTAGAGAAGTATGGAGACTTTACTCTAGAATCTTTTTGAACATTCTAGAAAAGTATGGAATTGTTTAGACAAATATGGAGAACTCTAGACAATTCTTCAAAGAGAACTCTACAAATTAGCTCGTCCGTAACATTCTCCTCCACCTATGTCACGAACGCCCTCGTCGCGACGGATTTGGATGCCTTGACCTGGCCCTTGCATCGTCACAATGAGCTTCCGAGTACCCATCTAGCCACCTTGGTGGAAGCTCTTTCCCTTGTTCCCTCGGTAAGACTTGTGAGATCTTCTTTGGCACCTCCTTGGCCACGTGAGAGATCTCACCTCTTCTCAAGTGAGTAGGTTCCTTATTTTTCATTCTCTTGAAGACTTGCATGGTTGCGACCATCTTTGCTTGAGCCTTCGTCGCTCGTCGCTTCATCGGAATCACGCAAACTCTATTGTCCTTCACTATGTGTAAGACATTAGCGAAGGGGATTGGTATCGTCTTTACGCCCTCAATGAAGTCGATTCCAAGCACCAAAGGATAGTCGTCCATGGGAACGACCGTGAGATCCACTGATCCCTTCCAATCGTCAATGCGAAGCCGTACGCTACGGACCACGTCATCGATTGGTTCGCCTTTCGAGTTCACCGCCTTGAGCATGCCTTGCCCTTTATCGACTCGAAGTCTAAGTCGTTTTGCCTCTCCTCGCGAGACAAGGCTGTGAGTTGCCTCAGTATCAACCAAGGCACGAGTTGTGTACGATCCAATCACCGTTTCGACGTACATCAACCCCTTTGATAAAGACTTCTCCTCCGTGGTCTTCCCCGCATTAAAGATCCTCAATGATCCCATTTCTTGTACGGGTTCCTCCTCCACCCGAGCAACCATGGTCGTAAGAGCATTCTTCTTCGGACACTCCCGAACGAAGCGAGGGCCATCGCACAAGAAGCACTTTACCTCACCCGTGAACTTCACCACGTCCTTGGACGTGTTCTTGTTCCACCCTCCTTTCTCTCCTTTCTTCGAGTCGCTCCTGCTAGAGCTCGAAGTCGGCTTGACCCCTTCATGGCTCTCTCCTCCACCTTTCTCGGAATCGCTCCTCGACTCATTGGTCCTTCGAGACTCGCTCCACTTGAATTCGATGAATGACTCCACCGTCGCTATGGTCGCCGCAAGAGTTTGGACACCACATCGTTAGAACTCTTGTTGTGCCCACGGTTGAAGTCCATTCTCGAAGTAGATGAGCTTGTCTTCCTCGGGCATGTCCGGGATTTTGAAGAGTAACTCCGTGAATTCTCGCACATACTCTCAAATCGTACCCGTTTGTCTTAACTTCCGCAATTGTCTCTTGGCTTCGTATTGGGCATTCTCCGGATAAAAATGGAGTTTGAGATCCTTCTTGAATAGATCCCACGTCTTCATGGTAAACGTTCCCGCTTGTATGTCATTATAACGACGACGTCATCACATAATCACCGTGTCGGAGAGAAATATGGCCGCGGTCTTGATCTTCTTTTCTTCATTATCCATGCCCAAGTGATCGAAGTGTTGCTCCATATTGAAGAAGAAGGTATCAAGCTCCTTGGCATCTCTTTTCCCCGAAAACGGCTTTGGTTTAGGAGGCTCGAACCGTGCCCCCTTTCCAAAGCTTGCTCCGACATTCGCTATGGTCGCCTTGCATAGCGAAGTTTCTTCCCTCAAGATCTTCATCTTCTCTTGGAGAGTGGCCATCACCGCATGTACTTCATCCATTTGTGCTCGAAACTCCTTACGAGAGTGTCCAAGCATGAGTTGAGAGCATGTTGCAACACACCCCTAAGGCATTCCTCCCGAGTCTCAATAATATCGTTGTTAGGCACATCTTTCTCCAACCTCTCCACCATTTTAACCACGATCTCTTCCATACACAAGAGTCGTGACTCCATGGCAGCTTGAACATCTATCGACTTTCCCTTTCCTTTGGGCGTGGTTAGATTCGCGGTGTTCACCTTCTCGGGAATCCCATGCTCGATAATGTTTGAATCCGCCATCTCTCGAATCAAGGCTCTGATACCAACTATCACGGGGATAGATTTTCATTATCCGTGCGGCACTCAAGCTACTTATATCTTCGTTAGAGTTCAGCCTTACTCCGTCGCCAAAAGGCTAAGTTTGAGAATGGGACTTGAAAACAAACTTATATTGAGAACACTTGAAGGTTTACAATGCTTTGAGTTTGTGAGATGTGGAATGTTTGACAAATGAGTCTTGCATCCCTTTATATACAACCTCATAGAAGGATCTAGACTTTGTGGTGTAGTTTCTTCTATACCCTTCTCCTCCTAAGTATAGCTTCTCCTCCTAGTATTTACATGAATTCTCTATATACTACTTCTAACTAGAGAAACTCTAGAGTTGTCTAGAACTCTCTCTACCTCTCAAAATTAATCTAGAAAATTCTAGCTCATTCTAGAGAAGTCTAGACAATCTTGACCATCTAGAGAAGTATATAATTTCCTAGAACATTCAAGAATATTCTAGAAAAGTGTGGAGACTTCATTCTAGAACCTTTTGTAACATTCTAGAAAAGTATGGAATTGTTTAGAGAAATGTGGAGAACTCTAGACAATTCTTCAAGGAGAACTCCATAAATTAGCTCGCCTGTGACATGCCGTAAAAAATATAAAAAACAGACATGCATGGCATCGTCATCTATGGAGTCAGAACTTTATTCTTCAATTTCTGCGGGTGATGAAGCATAGTAGATACGTGACTTAATTTTAGATCTTTCATTACAAAAGTTTAAGATAAACTTGGTTTCAGTGTTCTACGATTATCGAGCTGCTATAACAATAGTCAATAACTCACTCTTTAATGAAAAGGGAAGACATATTAGACTTAAACAAGCGATGCTTAATTATTTGATTGAACATGGAATTATCACTTTGACTTATGTGAAGTCGAAAGAAAACATGATAGATTTTCTTATTGAAGATTTATTCAAAAATTGAACATTCAAAACTATAGGAGAGAGGACATTAAAGACTTTATAGAAAGACCTTAATCATTTCTTGTCATTTTAAATGAGTTCGAATTTGAAGGAGTATTTTGAAAATCTAGTCGAATAGGCGTCGGGGCAATTCGAATATTTTGATAATTTATGCAAAGTGTTGAATGTGAAAAATTGTTGTTATTTCAAATTTGATGATATGACAAATCTTTGCATAAAACATTAGTGTTAAATGTTTTTAAATATGGATATAAGAATTATCTGACATGTTTCAATGACATTATAGTCAATTTTATATCATTCAACATTTGATGATATGTCTTACATGGTTTGAAGTGTCATTCCAAAATTTGATGATACACAAACTTATATATTTAGATGTGTTGACTATAGCCTTTCGAATAAAAACATGAAACGATTTTTTTAAAATAGTTGTTAGTTCTGGTGATAAAAGTAGAACATAATACCTATTGATGTTCATTTCCGCCGTCATGAAAATTATGCCAAGTTCTTATAGTAGAACTAGATACATTTTGCACTATGATGCATTATCTTGGATACATATTTACTTATGATATTCATGTTTTGATTATCTATAATGGATGACGTGGAAATGGAGGAGTCTGAGAAGTTTAATCTGGATCTTGATGATGATGATTTGCTCGACGAGTAGAGTTGTCACGCTATGGAGGAGTTTTCGTTTTAGTTTGTTCTTATTTGGGCATTCTTGATAGTTGTTCGAGTTTAAAAATTTCAATTTTTAAGGCTTGTTGACTATTGCTTGAAGTTCATTTTCTTTGTTGATTCCATTATTTTGTACCTTATTTATTTCGACAGTATAAATGATTCGTTATTCAGTTTTGGACATTGCATATTGAGATTTATTGATGTTGCGATGTTAAAAACATAGGAGAAGATTGTTGAGATTTTTTGTTATTTATAACAGATAATATCTTTATGTGTATGTTCTAATATTAGTCATACGATTAAGTTTAAGAATAAACGATGGAGATTAAATCGTCTACGTTACAAATCTAGTGTTTCCTATGTATATTAACTTGGAGACAACAGACCTATTATTTCAAATTAGATATTTTGGTTGTTTTCCTTTAAGCCTAAGGAACAACCAAAGTATTTTACAATTATCATACCAAGTCAATTGATTACTATTCTTTTGGGACAAAGGTAGTATAAGTTTATCATGAAATATCAATAATTATGTAAATTATATATTTCAATCGAATACATATTGCGGAACGATCATACGTGATTTGATATAAAAACGAGACTTGTATTCATACGTATGGAATAGTATAAAATACGTATATGTTACATCTATTGTGGGACGGAGAAAGTACTACTCTCTCCGTCCCACGAAGCATGCAACCAATTGATTTGGCACGCGTGTCGATACAAAATTTGACACGCGTGCAACAACGATCAATATAGTTTGACATGCGTGTCGATATAAAATTTGAAATATCAATTGTTGGGTAAGTTACCTAGTTTAACTTAATATATGTTATAGGACGTTCAGACGTGATTTGATATAAAAACGATATTTATATTCATGCGTATAAAATTATACAAAATACATACATGTTATATCTTTCGCGAGACGAGGGAGTATATGTTTAGCCTGATTTGTGTTTCTTATTTTCATTTCTTTGCAATAAGTTACTCTTACTACCTTTGGCCCATCCTCTGTTTCACAAATAATAGTATTATAATGTTTTAGGTTTGTTTAGTCAAACTTTTAACGATAAAACATTACATTCAAATTTATCGTGAAATATTAGTTATAATTTTTGTTATTTTTTTCGTCTCATAATGTATGTATTCTTTTCGTTTCATATTAATTATTATGTGGATCTTTTTTATTATTCAGTACATATTTTGAGAAGTTTTATTTATTGTCTTGATGACACAAGAAAATTACGTCACTGACGTTAGGTTAAAGAATATAACTTAAATTATCATTAGTATTTAACGATAATTTTCTAAAAATGATTTTTTATCGTCCCGCGACATAAGTCAAACTTCGCATTAACAATTGCACACAATGAAAATGTACGAATTAATATCGGATGGAGGGAGTAATATTTTTTTATTCGATTTATCGCTAATACGTGCAACGTTTTCTCATTTGGCAAACTTTTTGCATGCATTGCTTTCATTACCTTTTTTTTTTAGCTGCTATTATAAATCCTACTGACCTCACTAAAATCCAAAAAATTAAATCCACACATAAAATTACAATCCGAGTCAAACAGTTGCATGTATTTTGGGACAGAAAAAGAATATAATTTCATACGATGAAAGTTGTGAAACAATCAAACAATACTATT
This sequence comes from Drosera spatulata, assembly GCA_035668315.1. Classification (NCBI taxonomy): domain Eukaryota; kingdom Viridiplantae; phylum Streptophyta; class Magnoliopsida; order Caryophyllales; family Droseraceae; genus Drosera; species Drosera spatulata. Next base: position 1,641 of record JAOVYX010018249.1, on the reverse strand, counting down.
AGATATAAAAAACAAAATTCATCAAAATACTTATTGAATAATATTTTATGAAAAGAACATAAAACCCTCATGAACTAATGGACAATGACACATGATCCCTCTAAACTTTAAAAATATACGGACAATCCTTATGCCAACTTCTTTTAATGGTGTTTTGTATCAAAATAATTCAATTTAAAAAAAAACTAAGGAAGAATATATGGATGTTTTTTTATGAATTTCTTTTAATATGATTTTGTGTTAAAATTACAGCAAAAGATAAAAAATACAAATTTTTAGAATTATGGAACGGGTTTAATATTCGTAAAAAATGGAACGGGTTTAATATATCGTGATTTAAGTACATAGACGTGATCTTTTTGAACAAAAATCAGATCTTACGATCGCCACATTGATTACACCCGGTACGACCTTTTTTTGGTTCATCCCCACAGTTCATCTAGATCAAAGCTGCATAGACTATTCGAAAGCGAATGATCAGATACCTAGATGAACAGTGCCACTTTGAACATAGCTTGCTATACTTATTATGCATTTGGAAGAAAGTGATTATCTAATGCATGTCTAGAGCACTGTACTTTAGATCGACTCTCTTTGTTGTTGATTGTTGGTAGTTTAGATCGACTCTTTCTTTTGATTACTGGGTATTTGATCGACTCTCTCTGATGATTGCTGGAAACTTAGACCAACTTTCTCTGATGATCGTCGGTAATTTAGACCATTTGCTAATAACTTAAATAGACTCTTTTTGTTGATTGTCTGCAATTGAGGGTCTGTTTGCTATTGTTATTGTTTTTGGTTTTTTATTTGGTTTCACTGATTGATGAAACAAACGTGTTTTTGACATAGATTTTTGGTTTTTAAAAGAATAAAATAGAAAGAGAGAAAAAATCTTACAAAAAAAATTTCAATTTTTATTTTCTATTTCATCATAATATAGAATTTAAGATACTTTTTATAAAAAGAATTTATTGGATGAAATTTTTTTTATTTTCGTTATTGATTTTTTATTTATATTATTGATTTTAATTTTTATATTTTTAACCAACGATGCCAACTGTTGTTAAATGAACTTGTTTAAATTGATTGCCAACAACTTATCTCCACTGTTGATTGCTTGCAGAGTTGTAGCGTAAACATATCGGAACTTTATCAAGATCTTTGTACACACAGGAAGAAATGTGACTAAAATACACAAAAGATCCCTACACCATACAATGTTCTGCACAAAAATTAATTGACATAACTGTCTGCACCCTCTCTCCCTGCATAGATACCTTCAAGAGCTTTGACAGAAACACAAATCTAGAGGCAAAAAAACACTGCAAAAAACGAGCTCCAGAAAAAGCCAAAAAATAAGGGTAGGAACTTGAATTCTTTCTTTCCATTTCCCTGTGTTGTTGTTTCCTTGTTGCTTCAGCAAACTAGCCACCTCCTATCGCTTTTTCTCGCATGCATCTTCTCTCTAGATTGCCAAGAAAGGTCAGTAAATGATAAGGAGTAAGTCCTTAATCATTGTGTTAGGGTTTAAACATCATTGTTGTTGTTGTTATTGTTGTTGTTCTTATTATTATTATTATTATTATTATTATTATTATTATTATTATTATTATTATTATTATTATTATTATTATTATTATT
>JAOVYX010018248.1:0-20518 GCA_035668315.1 Drosera spatulata | reverse complement strand
GTTTGGTTTGTTTAGCCTTGTCATGGACTGGGTCTATGACGGCATAACGTCACGTGTCGGGCATTCCGGATTTCGGGGCGTTACACAACCAACCTAAGGCTGACACGTCATCGCAACCATCATCATTACCCACCAGGCTTTAATGACGCGACACTTCAACTCCGCAATAACGACGTGATTGATTGTACGAATCCCCACACAACGTTTTGAATTCTGTCATTATGAGGTCATCATTGATGGCCCCAAGTTTCGAAAACGATTAAGTTTCAACCTTATCCTTCGATAAGGCTCAATTCGGTCAATTCTAGAAGAATGCCAAGTCAGTCAATCAAGCCCCCGAACTAAAGTCTAAGGGTCCAAAAGGTTAAAGGGGTCAAAGGTGTAAAGCCCAAAGTCTTGACCTCTTTGATCTCCCGACCTGAACTCTCCGATTCGGGATCTGAGGGGCAAGTGTTGGTACAAAACCATTGTGATTCTATGGGTTAAAGGCCCAATAAATAGCCCAACATCATTATGTCAAGAACCTATGGAAAAAGGCCAAGTGACACATCATGGATGATTGAGTCAATCACCTCCTAAGGTGACGACAAGAGTCTACCATGCAAAGGGCGAGTAGTGTTCCATAAATACACTCATTTATTATCTAAAAAAGGTAAGATTCTCTGAATCTCAACTCAGTCATTGATTTCTATTTCTGGACCAAGATTGACTTAAACATCGGAGGCGATCCCCGAGGATCGTACCTCGGGCCCGACTAAACGAGTTTGTTGTTTTTTGTTCGTACAAATTTACGCGTCTAGGGCCCAAAAGACTAATAGTCCACCTAACACGTCTGGACTCTCGAGTTTAACCCAAACACCCTCCATTCCATAGTATAAACAATACTTGTCCATTTGGACCGTCCCAAAACATATACAAAATATCATATTTTAATAATATTTTCACATAAATAATATCAAAACAAACATCATATGTTACAGTACATCCACTATATCTTTCACTACAAAAAAAAAAAAAATAGCATTTAGCGACGACAAAATTTCACGACGGATATAATCCATCTCCATTTTTAAATTTTAGCGACGGAATCCGTCTCTAAATATTTTCCCAAAAAATATAAAAGGAAAAAATATTTAGCGACAGAGATGACAACGTCCGTCGCTAATTTAAATGAATTTAAGGACGGAATCCGTCGCTAAGATTATAAAATTATAGCAATAAATCAATAATATTTGAAATGAATATTTTAGAGACGGAATCCGTCTCTAAAATAAATTATTTAGGGTTTATAGGGTTCTTTTAGCGACGGATCCGTCGCTATATGTGTTATTCCAACATTTAGCAAAAAAAAATTGGGCTGATTTAATAAATTAGCGACGGATTCCGTCTCTAATATAATGACCTGTTATTTAAACCACATTTGATATTTTTTAATAAAGACAAAAAAAACATGTTTTTTTGTTAAAATAATTATTATTAGAGACGGATTCCGTAGCAAAATTATTTTTTCCTAGATTAAAATATATTTTTTTAATATTTATACATACATACTTAACGTATAAGATGATGTATATAACATACTTATACCAAAATACATAAACTGATATAAATAAAAAAAATTGATATAGAACATATATTTTACTAAAATTATAGTTGATTATATTAAATTCTATGTTTAAATATTAGTATTATATAAAAATTCATAAATGAATATCAAAATATAAAATGAAGAGATTAATTTAATATTACGATGAAGTTGAACCCAAAACCACATTTGATATTGATAAATAAAGACAAAAAAATGTTTTTCTGTTAAAATAATTATTATTAGAGACAGATTTCGTCTATAGAATTGATGTTAGCGACGGAAGCCGTCGTCAAAATATTAATTCTAAATTTAAAAAATTATTAGAGAAGGATTCCGTAATTAAATTATTATTTTTAGATTAAAATATGTTTTTTAATATTTATACGTACATACTTGTCATATAGGATGATGTACATAACATCCTTACACCAAAATACATAAACTGATATAGATAAAAAATTTGATTTAGAACATATATTTTACGAAAATTATAGTTGATTATATTAAATTCCATGTTTAAATATTAATACTATGTAAAAATTCATAAATAAATATCAAAATATAAATGGAAAAGAATAATTTAATATTACAATGAAGTTTAACCCAAAACCACATTTGAAATAGTAATTAAGGGGGAAAACGTGTTAAGGGTAAGGTTTTAGTGTTTCTAGGGTTCTGTTAGCGACGGATCCGTCGCGATATAAACATTAACGATGGATTCCGTCTCTAATATTTTGGTTACGTTTATTAAAATGATTTTTTAATTTTTAATATAAAACCGAATTTTTTTTAGTCTAAATGGATTTTAGCCACGGATTCCGTCGTAATTAAGGGTTTCTAGGGTTCTGTTAACGACGGATCCGTCGCGATATAAACATTAACGACGGATTCCGTCTCTAATATTTTGATTACGTTTATTAAAATGATATTTTTAATTTTTAATATAACACAGAATTTTTTTTTTTGAACCTTAATGGATTTTAGCGACGGATTCCGTCGTAAGTAAGGTTATATTATTAGAGACAGATTCCGTTTTTAGTGTCTTATTTTTCTCTACAGAAGCAGTTTTGTTCCTCAGATCTACATAACACAAACACAGAGGACGAAGACCACAGCCGCTCCCATTCGTAGATCTGCTGCGTGCCCAGCCATCTCCGGCGTCCAAGACCACCGGTTTGGTTAGATCTGCTGCTTCGGAAGCTAGCACTGAGGACGAAGCACAAGAAGCAAGCACAGAGAAGCAAGCACAATCTGTGATGAATCTGCTCTGCTCTCGGAGCGAATCGCCGGAAACCCTAGCCAGAGCTCTGTCTCCGGTAAGCAGTTACTCATATCTTGATTCTAATTTGATGTGTATGTGACGATTCGAGGTTGAATATCATGATTGTTGTGTTTGGTTGGGGTTTTAATGCAAGATCTGATGTTGATACAAACAATAGTTTAATAGAAGTGATTGCTGGCTTATTTCTTTTTATTGAGTGTTATGTATTTGTTGATGGTGAGCGGATATCTTGATTCTTGTTTGCTGTGTGCGTGATGATTAGGAGCTAAATATCTTGACTGTAGTGTTGTGGTCAAGATCTTGACAAGAAATTTGATGTAAATAATAAGTGATAGTTGGCTTTGTCGAGATCTAGGTATCGCATTTTATTATTCTGGTGTGTGATCTTGTCCTGCAGCTTATTATGTATTTGTCGGTGGTGAAAGCTTGAAGTAGACTGAATCTGGTGAAAGCTTGAATAACCTTATTCTTGTTGAAGTTGAGTTCTTGACAAGAATCGTTGTGTCTGGTTAAGGATTGTGTTTAAGTAGGTTTTCGGGGCTGGAAATGGAAGCTTGCATTTTTTAGCCGAGTTCTTGATAAAAAAATCGGATGTGTGATAACCATTGGGAATTGGATTGAATTAAATGTTGGCTTATTTGTTGTGATCGACTGATTGTGTTACTGTATCTTGTTTGTTTGTTGCTGATCAATCTCACATTTCTCTGGTTTGTTTTCAGAAACAATAGAGGCATTTTGGGGTGAATTCCTTGCATTCTTTGTCTCGTACATTGTTTTTTGATATTTGTTAGATGTGTTATAAGAAACACTCGTTGCATGTTTCTTTCTCTACGTCAAGCTCACACTGTTAATTAGCTTAAAGCTGTTTTAGTTTAGGTTGGACAGAGCAACTGCGAGTGTCTGACATCGTGAGCATTAGAGCTACTGTTTTTATGGGAGATGCCGTTTTTGTTAGCGATTGAAACAAACATGAGTCACGATGCCCTTTTTGTCTAATGTTCTAACACTTTTAGCAAGGCAATCTTAGTTACATGTTCAATTTCAATTGAAATAGTGAAAATCCTATTTAACACGGAAAAAGATACTAATCCAGGCATCATAATCCTAACTCGTGCCATCCTGTCAGAACTCTTCAAGATTTGCTCCAAAATGTGAACACAAGAGCAACCAAACCAATATTGACTCAATTCTCTGAGAGTACCTCACAAACGATTCTAAAAGTAACGAGAAAATCGACAAAAAGGGCTGGGAGTAAGCGGTATAAGGTAGCACCTTTTCTCAATTGTTTCTTCTTTATTTTATTGATTTGATTATCCTAGAAGATAACTCTTTACTGGGTTCAATATTAGATTGATCTCCATGTGTCATGAAGTGCCTTTTTTATGAGTTTTGAAAATAGAAGGATACATATGAGTTTTGAGTATGTTCCTTGATAAAGTACACGTAGTTTTAGAAGTTGATCTTGTTGTTACTATCTTGTTCGAGTATGTATGTTCTTGGTGTTTAGGTGGTGTAATTGTTTTGCCTGGGTTTGTATAGTGATCAAAAGAAAGTTGAAATGGGAAAACGGTATTCAAGTGTGAATTTCTTGTTTGAAAGGATTGAATATTGGTGTGTTGAATATGAATCCATATTAATTCTTTCATGGGAAACAGTTCTGAAACCCATGATCTAGTATCTCTGCAATGGCGTGTTTGGGGTCTTTCGATCCTTGATTAAGAGTGGAGTTGATTTTGGGTCTGAACAGCTTCTTCATGATGTAGGAGCACTGTGCCTTTGACTTTACCAATAAGGAATTCTGATCAATATGGAGTTGTATCGATCTTGGATGTATGAACGGCTAAACGGTCCATACTTTAATGACCCGTTTGTCGAAGGGGTGAGAGATTTTGTCAAAACAGCGATTCAAAACGACGATGGTCGTTTTGACGATCGCTTGAGGTGTCCATGTACGAAGTGTAAAAATCGTAGATTCGAAACTGTACTTGAATTGGAGTATCGCCTAGTGAGTAGGGGATTCACGGTGAACCATGGGGATAGAATCCTCGGGTAGAAGTCGATAGACCCTCCAATGTGTTTCAACAACAGCATAACTATGACGATATGTTGGTTGATGCGTTCCCCGCCAAAGTACTATGAGGAGATCGAGGCTGTGAACGAACATGAATATGATGAGGGTCCGTCTCCGGAATCCAAACATTATTTTGACATGTTGAATGTCTCTCAGACTCCTCTGTATGATGGGTGTAAACTGTCTCTGTTCGCCGTTGTTTCATAACTTTTGACTCTGAAATGTGAATATAATCTTCCTCATAGAGCGGTGGATGGAATATGCAAATTGTTGAAGGATGTGTGCCCTCCAGGGAATATCATGAAGGAAGGTTTGCATGACATAAAGGCGCGGATGAAAGGGTTGCATCTTTCGGTGAATAAGATCTATTGCTGCCCCAATGCTAACCGTTACAAGGACAAAAGGCGATCAGGGAAGCGTTCGGCCGAGAGTGTTCTGTGGTACTTTCCTATAACTCCCAGATTACATCGATTGTTCGCAAACAGAGGAACCAGCGAGGCTATGACTTGGCATGCTACATCGCACAGATCAGATGGCATTATGGCCCACCCTTCTAACAGTGAGGCTTGGAGACACTTGGATCGTACATTTTCATCTTTTACGATGGAGGCACGCAATGTTCGTCTAGGACTTTGCACCGATGGGTTTGCACCTTTTGGAAAGTCTGGAAAGGAGTACTCTTGGTGGCCTGTAATATTAACTCCGTACAATCTTCCCCCCGACATGTGCATGAAGAGACCGTATTTATTTTTGAATATGATCATCCCCGGTCCTAAGAGCCCAAAGGGAAACCTTGACGTTTATTTACAGCCTTTGATTGAGGAGCTTCAAGAGTTGTGGTCAGTTAGAAAATCGACATACGACGTTCATAAACGGTAAACTTTTAAATTGAGGGCTTGTTTGCTTTGGACTATCAGTGATTTTCCTACATATGGGATGTTATCGGGGTGGAGTACAGCTGGATGCTTGGCTTGTCCTTATTGCATAGAGAACACGAAGTCATTCCACCTCAAGCATGGAGGCAAGCATTTCTGGTTTGATTGTCATCGTCGATTTCTACCTATGGATCATCCCTTTCGATCGAATAAGAGTGGGTTTTTGAAGAATAAGATAAAGTTAGCCGTCCCGATCGAGATTCGTAATGGAGATGAACTTCTTCAAAGAGTGTCATCAATTCCTACCACTACGCAGCGTTTGATGTATAACTTACCTGTTGCTGCAGTCGGGTTTCATAGGAGCCACAATTGGAGTAAGAAAAGTATATTCTGGGATCTTCCCTATTGGAGTAAGCTTCTTATCCGTCATAATCTTGATGTGATGTATATTGAGATAAAACGTGTTCGATAATGTGTTCAACACGGTTATGGATGTTTCGAATAAGACAAAAGACAATGTGAAATCAAGGAGAGATTTGGAATTGTATTGCAAGAGACGGCGATTACACATTATGAGGAGCATTGGTCCTAATGGTAAGAAAGTACTATTGATGCCGAAAGCTCCTTTTGTTCTGGCGAAAAACCAAAGGAAGTTGCTCTGTGAGTGGGTCAGAAGACTGCAGTTTCCGGATGGATATGCATTCATGAGCTTGAGTGGCAATTAAGAGGTATGAAAAGTCATGATTGTCATGTGTTTATGCAAAGACTAATGCTTGTTGCCTTCAGAGAATTTCTGCCCTCGAATGCATGGAAAGTTTTCACGGAGCTTAGTCAATTTTTCCAAGACTTGTGCTCGAATTGTATAAGTCGAGATGACATGGAGCGACTGGATAAGTTCATTCCAGAGATTATTTGCAAGTTAGAAAGATTATTGCCTTCTAGTTTCTTCAACTGCATGGAACATCTTCATATCCATCTACCATATGAAGCCAAAATAGTCGGACTTGTTCATTACAGATGGATGTACGTAATCGAAAGGTAAAGAATGTAATATGTTGAATATTATGATTGCCCTCAATAATTTATGGAGGTGAAAATATCCCAACACAGCTATTATTTTCTTAAGTTCTTATTCCATCTGAAGCAGAAGATTGGGAACAAAGCGCACGTGGAGGGTGCAATTTGCGAAGCATATCTTTTGGAGGAAGGTAGCAACTTTGCAAAACTGTATTTTTCAAAAACTGTGGACACGAAGGGCAATGACCTTCCTCGTTGTGTTAGAAGAGATAATGATGTTGAGGATCCAATCCTCCCAGATGTCTTTCGCAAAAACGGAGGATGTGCCCCGAGTGAGAAAAGAACAAAGAAAAAGAAAAGAGCACTTAAGAGAGAGACACTAGTTGAAAAAGATGTCGAGACAGCTCATAGATATATCCTTGACAATTGCGAGCTTGTTTCACCGTTTGAGAGGTACATAAAATAGTGCTTATTGTATGGATTTACGATCATATAAAAATAATTAATTTATTATTTCTTAGGTTATTCGAGGTTGAGATGGTGAGGAGAGGTTGTGTTCGCACAACAACAGAAGCATGGACAGATGCTTGCCATATTTGGCCAGTTTGGTTGAAAGAACATGTAAGAAGGTTCCATCGATTTTAGCGAAAGCATAATGCAAAGAAAGAAATCTCACAAATTGTTTTTCCCTCATAGGTTCAAAACCTGGCGAGCAATGACATTATCAAGGCAATTGCAGCTGGCCCAGCGCTTTATGTAAAGAAGTTCAAACAATATGTGATCAACGACTTTCTTTTCGATACACACTCGTACAGTATGTGAAAGACAACAGCTAATTGGGGGTGTGCGTGAAAGGGGATGGCGATGTTGATTACTAAGGCATTCTTGTTGACATTGTTGAACTACATTACATTCATGTTGGTTATGGAAGTTTGAAAACAGTTCTATTCAAATGTGACTGGTTTGACTCGGTCTCGGGCTTGAGCGTACACCCTAGCTATGGTCTTGTTGATATTGATCGGACGAGTAGATATAGGGGTCTCTATGATCCTTTTGTGCTCGCCACTCAAGCCACTCAAGTGTATTTTGCTCCTTATCCAGGATGCTTAGCCCAACGAAACAAATGGTGGACAGTGTTCAAAACAAAATCGAGATCAACAATCGATACCCCTGAAGTAGTGGAAGAAACTTTTCAAGAGGATACGAATGTTAACCCTCCTCTCCTTGAAGAATTAGAGGAGGAAGAAGATATGATCAACGATGAAGAAGATGATGAGATGGAAGAAAGAGCCGAGGAAGGAGAAGAAGATGGAGGAAAAGAAGAAGAAAGAGATGATGAGGAAGAGACAGAAGAGGAAGAAGTTGAATTAGAAACAGAAACAGAAGATGATTGTGAACAAGGATTTGAGGATGAAGAGGAGGAATCAGACGATGGTGACGAAAGGGACAACTAAAGGTTTTCATAAGGGCAATTCGTATATTTTAATGGACAGAATTAATATCACAAAAAAATTGTTAATGGCAGTAATAGTATCTGACGTATCCCAACATAATTTTTTTTGTTAATATTGCAGATGTCATCTAGTGGACGTAGCGGCTCTCACGGAGGGAGGGTTAGTGCACATAGCGGGTCTAGCAGAGGGAGGTTTAGTGAACGAGGTAGGGATCCTCGAGACCGTCTCTCCGACAGGAGCTTAGGGAGTACGTCTTGAGCAGCACCTCATGAAGAAGAGGAGCTTAGAGACTTCGATATTATGGCTGGAATGGGACAGGATAACTAGCAGCCAGTACCCCTGCTACTTGCAGAGGAGCCCTCTCCACGCGCATCTACTTCCACGTCACAACCATCGATCTCTTGTGCACGTCCTCAGGTTCCGGATGTCGATCCACAGACTCCTTTGCATCCAGACACCCATTGGTAATAAATTTTTAGCCTTTTTTTAATGATCCTTTATGTATTGTCTCTTTTCATATTTATTTTTGTATGTCACTGTAAATTTTCAGGTTTTATCATACTAATGTGGCCTACACAACTGCTGATCATTCAAGCCTTTCTATGACGATGCTTGGTTCAATTTTGGAGAGGTGCCGAGGAAAACGCGCGATCGTATGTTCGGTTGGTTCGCGATCGTAAGTTGCAGACTCGCATGAGGGACGATCGTATGCAACTGTTGGCATCTGAGCATGGTGTTGATGGGGTGGTCTCTTGGATATCATACGATATCGGGGAGAAGCTCCTGAAAAGGTGGTTTATCGATCCTGTCATCGTACACAGATCACAAGTAGCCGTGCAGAATAGAGATAAGGGGAAGGCTACGCACACACACAGGATAGCGCATCTATCATCCTTGTCGAGAAGCGTCTGATAAATTAAATTTCCTTGTAGTCTTTTTTTCCAATATATTTTGTCTTAAATATCTTAATGTATATAATTTCGTGATTTTGTAATAAAAATTTATGGAGGAGGTGAGCTTGAAGAGGAAAGCCACACAGATGGAGGTGTATATCGAGACGCACAAGAAGTCCGATGCCCCGAGCGTGGTGGAGGCGATAAAGGCGGGGAAGTCGCTGGCGGATATTCCTCTGGTTGACGAGACGGCGACTCAATTTCGGATAAATTTAATATTATTTTTTCTTTTAATAAATATTGAATTTCATGTCTTTCTTGGTTTTTTTTAAATGCATTAAATTGATTTATTAACAATGATGTTGTAGGATGCATTTTATGATAGCCAGATGCCTGAGTCCCAAGTGGATGAGAGCATGAATCCCGAGAATGCGCAGCAGCAACTTGCTGCTGCCATATCCAAGGCCTATCTCGAGGTTGCTGGCACGACGAAGGGAAGGGTGTACGATCTTGGTTCTGCAGCGACTCAATTCTATCCTAAGTCCGTGCTCAGCCAGGCATCCAAGACAACTCATTCCCTGTCTTCTCATTCTGTGCCTGAGGATTATTATCGTCTACAAGAAGAAGTCGTCAAACTCAGAGACACCGTCGTCAAATAACAGCATGCCTACAGTTCTCTCCAACAGACGGTTGTCGGCCAACCAGAGGAGACAAACATGTTGTGACGACAGATGGCACTGCTCTTCGCCAAGATTGGGATGGATCCTTCAGCAACTTGCCAGGCACAGGGTGGGATCAGTTTGCCTCAATTTCCTCCTCTATCCGATGACAATGCAAGCCCTCCCGAGCAACAGGATGTTAGATTAACCGGACATTGATCGAAGACCTTTATGTATCGCTTTGTATTTTGATTGTAAAACTTTGAACTAGAATTTAATTTGAGTTTGATTGTAATAGACATAACACAGGGACTTGTATTTTTTTTCCAATTTCAGTATTTTATTATTATTATTTTTAAATAAAATATTGTTTAGCGAGGGAAATCCGTCTCTAAATAATTTCTGAAGAAAAATATAATTTAGAGACGGATTCCGTCTCTAAAAAAAAATTAACATTTTAGCGACGGAATCCGTCTCCATATAAGTTCCATTTTCTTTTCTTTTTTTTAATTTAATAAAAATTTACATTTTAATGACGAAATCCATCTCCATATAAGATCCATTTTCTTTTTTCCCTTTTAGATTTAACAAATAAATTTTGTCATAATAAAAATTGAATAAATTTTTAGCGACGGAGTCGGTCGCGAAATTTTAAACAATAAATAAATACGAAATTCTCGTTTTAGCGACGGAAAGTCAATCCGTCACTATAATTTTTGTAGTTTAGCGACGGATCAGTCGTTAAATTTGGTTTAGCGACGGATCAATCGCTAAATTTGGTTTAGCGACGGATTAGTCCATCGCCAAAATCCGTCGCAAACCACTTTTAGCGATGGATTTTATTCATTTAGCGACGGATGTTGTCCGTCGCGAAATTGTATTTTTTTTTTTTTTTTTGGTAGTGTTTTCACTACTGTTACAGTAAATTTCACTATCATAAAAAAAAATGTTTTCTTCATCAAATTTCACAAAAATTCACCACACATATAAATTCGCATGTCGGGTCAAACCGTTGTATATATTATGGAACGGAGGGAGTAAGTGTTATATTCCCTCCGTTCCATAAAAAATACAACACTTGTCTTTTTATATTGTTCCACAACAAATGCAATTTTTCCTTATATGGAAACCTTTTCACACAAAAATATCAAATCAGTTATAATATACCCAGTCTCTCACAATTGTTATAGTAAACCCCGCTATCAATATAAGTTAAACACACACATAAAATCTTGTGCTAAGTCAAACTGTTGTGTTTTTCATGAGACTGAGGTATAGTAAACTCCACTGCCTTAAAAAAAATCTTTATCAAATTTCATAAAAATTCAACATGCACACATAAAATCTCGTATCGGATCAAACGATCTCATGTAAATTGGAACGGAGAGAGTAATATATTTCAAGTCGGTGCTTTTATTTTTGCAATTGTTCATCAACATGATTATGCTTGATGTCACCCTAATTAAACCTTTGAAAATATGTGTTCTTTTTTTCTTTTCTTTTTATAAAAAGTTTGAAACTATGTCTTAAGTCACATATTAGAAGAAAAACCTAACAACATTATATAAACATATATGTAGAAAGCTTATTATTGGTCAATTTTTGGGCTGAAGCCTTCAAGGCTATAACAATTTTACTATCTCTAGTCAAGGATTGTAGCTGAAGTAGTATGTTTGTTTAACAAGAACTGAACTACCCTACAACAATCAATTTATCGACCAGCATTTATTAGTAACCATATTCAGTAATCTTTATCCATTGTACAGTACTTGCGACATTGAATACAACATTTTTTTATACTATATATCTTTCTCATAATTCTTATAATATATATATATATATATTGTATTATTTTAAAGATATAAATATAAATTTTATTTTTATATTAAATCAACGTCTGATGATTTCATTGCATGTATTGTTTTAAATATGAAACGAACGGTCCAATCGGTAATTTGAACTTTTGCACAAGTTATTATGTTCACCTCAACTGTTTCTGGCAGTATGTTTGTTTAACAAGAACTGAACTACCCTACAACAATCAATTTATCGACCAGCATTTATTAGTAACCATATTCAGTAATCTTTATCCATTGTACAGTATTTGTGACATTGAATACAATATTTTTTTATACTATATATCTTTCTCATAATTCTTATAATATATGTATATATATTATATTATTTTAAAGATATAAATATAAATTTTATTTTTATATTAAATCACGTCTGATGATTTCATTATCTGTATTGTTTATAAAACGAACGGTCCAATCGATAATTTGAACTTTTGCACAAGTTGTTATGTTCACCTCAATTGTTTCTGGCAGGAGTTAGAGTCTCGGTGGAAGAACAAGCCTTTCTTCCACGACCACTTTGCCTTTCTTTTAAAAAGGGACCGTGAGAGCAGCAGCTAGGTTGCGTCGTATGTTCAGTCATCCCATTTCATTTTCTTTTTACATCTTTTAGATTGAATTACATAATTTATATAATTATTATTATTTTATGATAATTTTATAAAAAAATTATATTAAATTCTTGTTATATACATAAAAATTTATATCAATATATATACCCGAGCGATCTGCTGCGATGATGGTGAAATGGAATGAGGTGATTGAATAAACAGTTAAATCATATGAATTCATTTAATTTTGGTTTAAAAACTAATGTTGAATTTGCCGTACGACAGATGCCAGGCAAAAACAAGGAGAGAAAAAAAAGGGGAAAGTGGGAGTATGGTGAGATGCGGATGACGTTGGACGGCTGAGATTCGGTCAAAGGCTGCTTGAATTCAATACAAGTTTCAGTGTATTTTTTTAGTAAATCCAAGAAACAACGCTGTGAACAGAAGACTCGGGATACGTCAGAGCAAGACATATATTCCTCTCTCTCGTTTTCCAAGTTTACCCTTGGAATAGAGATTTGAATATGTTTAATGTAATCAATATAGATCATTTTAACTACTGTAACATAGTTAGCTGATTTTGATTATGTATATATGAGATTTGTAGACATTCGATGAAAATAAGGACCCCAAAACAATGATATCATCATATCAATGTGATTATTTTTATCATTTCTCATCCCATTGATTTATGAGTTATTTAATAGAAGTTCCCTATCTTTAGGAAAATAAACACTATTTAATGATATTTTTCCTGTCTCATGGGAAAAAAACACAATGAATAGATTTATCAATTAATTCAGGGATTGTGAGGCTTAGCATTTGAGATTAAAACCAAATAGATGAAAATTGATATTGAGTTCAATCATTATTACTTAACATACATATATGTAGAGACACACATTCCATTAATGGAAGGATGTGATGAACCAAATAATATCGTTATAGTACTATAAATTAAGAAAAGTGAATTATACATTCAAAAAAAAAAAAAAAAAGATTGCCAAACCTGTGGTATGGATGTTGAAGAAGAAATCCCCAGATTTATACCAAGCAGGCGGCATTATGGAGGACTGCTTAATGATGGCTAACATTTTTTCTGAATTTTATTGTTTATGGGTGTCTGCAAATAAGATGCCACGTGCTATGGCTGCGTTTGTGACTTTCATCTACAAGGGGTTTGGAATTATGTCCTACCCGAAAGTGTAAATGCTATATGTCAATTGAATTGAAGATGAGCAATAAATTTAAGGTCCAATTAATTGGATATTTTATATTTCTTTCGTTTTGAGTATATGAAATAGTTTGATTCGATACGAGATTTTATATGAAAATTGAGTTGGTTAATATATTGTATTTTTTTTAATGACGACGGAAGTTGATGTGAAAGTATTAAGAAAAATTAGTGAGATACGATGGGATAATGTGTTTAATTTAATATAAATTTGATTTCAAATATAAAAATAAAAAAACATATATATTTTGGGACGATAAAAAAAACGCTACATTAAGGGAGTAAAAAAATAATAAATATTTTTAATTTCAAAACCCCTTGGGGACTTTTGTTTTTTCATTACTTAATGATTTGCTTGCATTTTATGTTTAGGAGAAAAAAAAAAAAAAGAAAGGAAAAGAAAGAGAAGGGCATAGGTTTTTTACCAAAGTGAAAAGATGCAAGTCAACAAAGTTCCAGTAGTATAAATAAACCAAGAGCACTCTAGGAGTAGGTGAACCAAATAAAAATGCCAAAGTTATTGTCCATCATTGTTGTACTGTGATCCAGCACAAAGGAAAAAGAAACACTTTTAATGAGCAAATCATGTTGTAAGTTAAAACATATCACCAATGAACTAAAGCACCTCAGAAGCACATTAGTGGTCAAGTGACATCAAGGGACTATTCACATTAATCATGAATTGTGCTAGTTGTACTCGAAAATCCTCGTTGTAAAGTACTATATGTCACATAAAACTTATCTGTACAGTTTTCCCCACCTGCCTTTACCACAACACAAACATGATATAAAAACATAAGGAAACGGAGACTACAGCAACAGTCATATTAACGGTAGTTTTTCTTTTAATTTTTTTTTTTAAATTCAGAATGTTTTCAAATTTTAAATAATAAAATTTGATAGTTATATTTGAATTTTGTGAGGGCTACATCCTATGTTAACGGTAGTTACTATCAACCCCACATTCCCATAGAACATCTGTTATAGAGAACAACACTTATTACATGTATTTGATATGAATTTATAACTTGTAATAAATATGAATATAAATTAACTTTATTTTTAAAGAAATGAAAAAAACATATCCACTTAATCTCGTTAAGTGTAGGATAAAGGGAGAACATCTTTATAATATAGGATGATATACATAGATTTTATGACCTTTATTTTTATATGAAGCGATTGTTTTACGATGTTCTAAAATATTGAACCTCTAAACTCACAGTTAAAAATATACATTAATATATTGTATATATATCCATGCATCATGTGAATTGAATACAAAGGTATCTTTCATTTCCACTCATTTGCATGTACAATGAATATTAAGGTTTCTTTGTATCCTAAACAAGAAAAGGGCATCATGAATGAGTAGTATTCTATCTTCTTTTGTCCCCTAAAGGCAAGTCAATTCGTGCAACTTTGGGCTAATGAGGCATTGAGAATGACAGCAATGCAAAAGATGGATGGAAATTGAATTGATAATGGTAACGATAGAGCATATGATGATGAGATTTGATACACATATTGGCTAAGCATAATTCATGCTCACGGGGTACCCCTTCTAATACATGTTTGCATATGAGAGGCAACATTTGGTCTTTCTTGGAGTTGTCGACATATGTAATGGTAATAAAGCATGAAGTTTTATAATCTTTTCATGAAGTGTCGAATCTCGAAACACATGATCCGAGAAAGGATCCCTTATTAGGGAGTTAATTGTTCCTGATATTCTCAACATGCAGATAATAATAGTGTCAAGCACGTAAGAAGTTTCGCCTATAAACAAACAACCAAAGCATCTTTCAATCACGTCTTTTACCAAGCAAAACAACAAAAAAAACTACCGATCCACATAACCTGAAAAGATATATATATACAATCTTACCTCCGTCGGGTACTTATGATAAAAAGATTGCTTTCGGATATCCTCAGACTATTTCAATCATGTCTTTTACCAAAATGATAAAAACTCGGCGATCAAGAAACTCTAATATGCACTTACACCAATCACAACAAGATTGTTTCGACCGACATATTCGAGCCCAGCAGACTGACAATAACCATGCACTATACATGATTGTAGTGAACTTCCGAGTACAAAATGTTTTACAAGTAGGCCTCTACATTCATGCATCACTGCTTCTCGAATACAATACATTTTCTTCAGCAATCGCCGTTCTGTCCATGGAAACAGAAACCCAAGTTTCTGTTATCTTCATGATTTTCCCGCCAGAAATCTCGACCAAAGTGAATGCTCGACTACTGCCCTCATTATCAACCAATCTCTTCACCCTAGGAACAACAGCCCCGTTCAAGTAGATGGTGTCGTCGGTTCCAATGTGTATCATTTTTCGAAGACCTCCAAACCGCAGCTCCTTGTGCATGTGCCCGAAGACGACCAGAGGGACGGTGCGTTTGGTTGTCTCTTTCACAAGGGATATCGCCTGAGCTAAATCTGTACATAAAACGCTTTTTTCGTGAAGAACTAGAGTCTTCCTGTCTTTAGGGCAGGAAAAATGAGTTGGAATTCAGCATGTTTAAAGTAAAAGCTTTATGCGTTTAAAGTTCATCAGGTCAAAAGGGTTTCAGAGTCCATCCTCATGATTGAAGCGACCTAATCAAAATACCAGAAAGATCCCAGGAAAAAAGCGGTAGGAGAATGAGGTTTACCAGGATCGCCATGGTCACCGCCTTCATATACCCAATCTTTTCCACAAATATCATTCATATTGGAGCCAAGACCTTCATAACGGATGATAAGAATAATGAATATCATTAAAAACAATAATAAACAAAAACAAAAAATAGTATAACAGGTTTGCTAACTTGCAATGGCGAGAAACCGCTTAGGTTTCAGCAAAGGAACTACCTTTCGGTCCATTGTGTCCGAGGAATATTATTGAATGACCTTGAGGAGTCCCCTTAGCTGCTCCACATATTTTCATTGCACTGGCATCCATGTTCTTTATTCCATATCTATGAATATTGCAGTTAGTTTGCAGCAACATAAAGTGCCGATAGTTTTGCAGTAAAGTAGTTCACTGGCATCATGGTTGACACTAGGAAAGTCAGTAAATTGAAACAAATGCTAAACTAAGAAACTAGAGCCATCACCTCATTGATCAAAAGTAAGTCATAAGACCCATAACATAAAAGTGCACGACAAAGCTTCCATCTGTCAATAAACAATATGGTGAACATAACTTTTCTTCAACATCTGAGATTTTTTTTCACGGGATTTGATAACCAACTATTCCTATGTTTGTCATCTCTCAAGCCGAATTGCAGTTGGTCAAAATATTGCTGAAATAGTACATATAACCCAGCCGTTCAGGTTTTGGAGCGGTAAACCACAGTAATGGGGACACTGTGGCATACAAGGTCCGGTATGATAAATGCTTGTTGTAACATATGAACATAAAGTTCCCAGCCCGCAAAACGCAAGGAGAGCTATAGCCTAGTTCTTGTGTGAAATTAACGACTCTTCTTCCAAAGCCCTTATAGCCTACAGCTTAAAGCATGTGAAAAATAATATGCAGATTGCAGATCTCATCGATTTCATAATGGAATGACGAGAATCAAATCACAAAGAGATCATTATAGTAGCATATTGTTGCTGACTGAGAACTATCAATCATCTCCCACAATCACACACCTTGCTGATAAAAGCTTTTTCCTGAACAAATGATCACCACCGGTAGTAAACGGCCGTCCACCAACAATGCTCAGTTTTAGCCAAGGGAAGTCCAAACGCCCATAGGCTACGTGCTCATTTCCGAGACTGAAATGAAAACAAGGTGCATCAGCAATCTTTTCTTTCACAGTTTTTATGGGAAGCATCAACAATCATATCAATCGAGGTTTCGGAATTCAAATATTTTTCTGTAAAACTAAGAAGGTAATGCAACCGAAGAATGGTAGGGGAAAAAAGGCTTTCTCATTTGATCATTAATTTTGATTTTTCAATAGACAAAGGAAGAGGAAGAAAAATAGATATGCACACAACAATCAGAACTGAAGTTCAAGAAAATTAAATAGAAAGGAGGAGCTCACCACTCCAGTTGAAGCTGTACTCCATCCTTTGTCCTACCATCCAAAGGAAAATGTCAATAGAATCCTAACGGAGTACAGTGACAGGACAAATGTCTTTGTGAATTCGGCACACATCACGCACTACACAAACATGTAATGATCTATAACTTTCATGTAAAGAGGTCACCACAAGTGCGATCTGTTTTGACAAAAATATCATGTTATTTCCAGAAGGATTCTACATTTAACTCGATAACTTCACATACGCTCTATGAACAAACGTAAGGATCAAAGAAAACAGAAGACGTGAGAAATCAGTTGGAACATACTTTGTAGCGAATTGATAAGTGTTCCAAGCATCATGATTTCCAAGTATAGCCGCTTTCGTAAATTTAAGATCTGTAATGCTTCTAACAAGCTCAACATTCTCGTTTCCAAAATCGCCTGATGATAATCCCAGCAGAAACAATAAGAAAATCAAGCAAACAAAAAAATGAGGGGAAAAAAAAAACACAGATAAAGAAAGGGACTTCTTCAGGACACATTTAAATACTGATAAGTAGAGCAGTAGCAGAAAAACGTGCCTGTAAAAAGCACCAGATCGGGCTGCAATACAACATAATGCATATTAGTCATGCGAATGATATAGATAAGACATGTTGCCAATAGTCTCCTATTCAAAGTCCACTTGATCAAAAGAAGTCAACTCGACTTGTTACAAGCGTATCCTAGGGAAACAGTCACTCTAAAAAAACTACTACAAGGATTGTACTGTACTACTAAGAGATAACCATCCGTCGTAATTTAACTTTCATGTCGGTATTCAAACTTTTTCTATACAAGAATTTAACGGCCATTCCATACACCAAACCACCCATCCAAGTATGCCCAAGCCAGAGAGTGTACCATATATCCTTATACCTCCTACTGATCCTAACATGATCTATAGCACCTGCAACCCCGGCAAGAGTTATTCTCAGAGAAAAACGCTCTTGGGATCTAAGGACCGATGTTCACCATAATTGTAGGTATGTTCTGCTGAGTTAATAACCGTCATAAGAAGTCAAGACATCATGCACAATATGTCAAGCGCAATGAATTATGTGAAATCAATCCTTAGGCTCCTACGGCAGTTTTTTTAGCAAGAAATTGCATATTATTACACGTAAAACTATCAGAAAACGAACTACCAAAAAAAATAAAAAAATTGAGTTCATAGTTGAAAGCCCACTAACAAAATATTCATATCATATATATTGGAAAAAGGTATTTATGGCTAACCCCATATAAACTTATATGTGGCTAAATCATTGGATTTAGATATCAGTAGTTGAGTTTAAAAGCATGCCCCTCTATTCAATTAATGAAAAAAAAAGTTTTTAATCTCAATCATTGATCTTCGAATATAATGATCTAGTCACATAGTACAACTCTATGTGTGGTTAGCCACAAATTCACCAAGCCCCATATATCTCCCTTCACATGAATGCCATGCTTGGACCCTAAGCGTGAACAACACACTAGTCCATCGTCTACCAAGTGACACGTAAATTGTGCTTTAGGAATACCAACCCGTGACCTCTAGTCACAACCGTTCCTAACAGGGTTCCAATTAAACGAGGTAACAGTTCCCAAAACACTACCCTATCATACATCATTATCAATGATTGACGATCACTCAGACATATAACGAACAACTATATTATTAGAGATACGAAATCATTTAACAAAAACAAAAGCAGAGGAAGAAAAAAAAAAACAAGTAGTTCACAGAGCGATGAGCGAACCTGCAGAAACTGAAGCGCCAATGAGTCTTGCTCCAGTTCCCAATCATTATGCTACAAAAAACCACAAACCAAAATTCTCACCATATGAAATCACAGATCAATTCCACAAATCAAAGTAAGATTTTAAAAGAGAATCGAACTATCAGTTATCTTCGAGGAATTCGAGGAGGGGAAGGGGGAGCGTACGGTGTCTCCGACGACGGCGATGCGACCTGAGGCGGCGGCCATGGAAAGGTTTGTTTGAAGGGAATTGGTTTTCGACGACGGCGGTGGCGACGGGAGGGAGGGGCCCGGGAGGAGACAGGAGAGGGAAGAATGGATCAAGTGTTTCAGCATGGTCAACTGATGAGCATTGTTGATACGAGTTTTTCTTGTTCCAAAGAGTAGACCTTTTACAGTACCGAGATAAGATGTTTCATCTAAGATTTAGTTGGATATGTAATAGAAATTTCATACTCTTTCCATTTCAATTTAATTTAATTATATATATATTGAATTTTAGATATTTTTTTGTTTTATTATTTTTATATCGTTTTGACTTTGTATATATATTGATGTAAAATTTGACACGTACATAACGACGATGTAGGTTTTTGTATAAATTTATCGTAGAACATTAATGATTGTATAAGTTACGTATTTCAATCTTGCACATATTGCGGGACGATCGGACATTATTTGATACAAAAACAAGATCTCTATTCACGCATATATAATAATACAAAATACATATATGTTGAAAAATATGTGGGACGGATAGAGTAGTTGTTGATATTTTTGTGCTCGTGAGAATGTGAGAGGAAAGAGTAAAAATAATAATAATGATGGGATGTATTAATATGATATAAAACATGAATATTTTGATAATTTTGTATGATAAAAAATTTTAAATAAAAAATATTTTATATATTTTAAAACTATTCAAAATATTTTAATAAATTAAAAAATAAAAAGATAATTAATTTGAGAGAAAGAAAATATCATGAATCATTTCATAATTAAAATCCTGGGTGGAAGACCTGAATCTTGACGAGGTCTCCGTCCCCTAGGTTCACCGGGCTGAAACCCTAGCCCGTCTCCAATTCATCTCCTCCTGAGTCAGGAGAAAAAAGACACCGATTAAGTGCTTCTGCTACAAAATATGCTTTGTGAATTCGAGTTCTTTCATGATCATTTTCTTTTCATTTCTCTACTTGCTGTTGCTTGTGTTCTTCTC
>JAOVYX010018247.1:0-20520 GCA_035668315.1 Drosera spatulata | reverse complement strand
TCGCCAAAAATCAATCCAATAGCCATATCACACCAATCCACAGTAACTCCTATCCAGTCCCAACCTAAGATCGTCTCATACGTCGTCGCATGGGTCCCTGCAAGCAAATGTCCAGCACTGGTGTTGCCAAAGGGGGCTACATCCTGCCATAACCCCGGGTCCCTGCAAACATTTGTCCAGCACCACTAAAGGCGTACCTGCAAGTACGGTCCAGCATCGAACTCGCCAGGGTGAGCCCACCACCCTGCGCAACCGTCGAGTCCCTGCAAACCGGTGCCCAGCGCCTCAACGATAATTCTATCCGAGAATATCAATCCTCCCCTCGTTCCAAGCTTACCCTCGCATACAGTTTAATATTTAGAATTATTACCGGCTTATGTTACGTTATTGATTTATCATTTTGCACTTGGCAAGTCCCCAGAAGTTATTTCGTACAGATCGTTTGCCTCACAGTTCCTTAATTCAATAGAGAGTATCACCTTCTCCACCTCATGACTCTATTCGTTTATTGATTCGTACTAATTTTATATATATATATATACTAATTTAGTTCCACTTTTATATATGCTTATCCATCGATCATTTATTATTTGTATCCGAATACATTTCAATTATCATTGTTCAAATTGCGTTATTGTCAACCGATACGTTAACGATAATTATTAATCCGTTAATCATCCCATACTCCGTCCGCAACTCCCAAACTCATCGCAACCCGCGGATCATCATCTCAAATCAATTCCAAACTCCAGCAATTCACAACAGCACAATCAAATCAGCACAAACAGTCTCAGATTACAAACACGGGATTTAGGAGGGGGTTGGGTTATCTCACGCGAAAAAAGGAGCGAGGCTACGCGATGGCGGTGTGGCTGGATTCCGGCAGGGCGGTGGTGACCTGCGGCTGCGGTTGGTTGCTGGACAGTGGTGGCCGACGTAGCCGGGCGGGGCGGCAGGCATGGGAGGCAGTGGGGCGGCTAACGGCGGCTGGCGGTCCTGACGACACCCGGCGACGCTGTGGTGGCTGACTGGGGCTTGGGGTGATGGCTGGTGGTTCGTGGGCAAGACGGCGACGGTGAGCAATGGCGGCTGTGGCTCTGGAGGCAGTCGGCAGGGGTGGTTCCGGTGATGGCTGTGGGGTTTGGGATGGGGACGTGGGTGGTGGCGGCTGGAGGCGGAGGGAACTCGGGAGGGTGGCTGGTGGTGAAGGAGATAAAGCCAGGAGAGGAGAGGAGGAAGGGGAGGGAGGAGGAGGAGAGGAGAAGAGTGGTGGCCGGTGGGGAGCTGGGCGGGGTTGGTGGCAACGGTGGCGGGGCTTCCGGCGGGGAGAGGTGGTGGTCTCGCAACGGGGCGAGGAGATGGTGGTGTGGCAGCGAGGCTGGGAGAAGGGCAGGCGGCGGAAGGGCGGTGGCTGCGGGTGGCGGGGTTCGGCAGGGCGGTGTCGGGGTGAGGTTGGCCGGGAAAGCAAGGGGAAAAGAGGAGAGGGATAAAGAGATAAAGGGGAGGACACGTGGCACTCTGGGATTGGTCAGATTAGGATAGTTTAGGATTTCGTTATCCTTTAGATTTAGGTTTGGTATAATTATTTTAACCGTCCGTCGAACCAAATATATCAAAATTTTTCGAATTTTATAACGAGTTCATATTTCTATTTAAAATGTGATTTTTGAGAATAAAATTTTTTTTTAGCATTTACATATGATTGTACGTTTTTATTTACGATCGTCTTACATTAATTATTATTGCTAAAAAAATTTAATGCGTCGATAATTTAGGTTATTACAGTTCGTTTGCCGCCGCCTCCACCACAAGGTAGCGGTATCGGTAAGGTAGAGAGGTGCCGTGCGGATCTTGGCATTCTCGTCTATCAAGTCTAGCGTACCAAAATATTGCTCTAGGATAAATAAGAAGTTGTCGAGCTCCCTCGCGTTCCTTGTTCCATTGAAAGACCTTGGCTTCGGAACTTCGATCCTGGGAGTAGGTTGCGCTACGCTGCCACCACCCGTAGATAATGTAACTTCACAAAAGTTTAACTCACCTTTGAGCTCCTTGACCTCTTCTCGCAACGCGTCGATGAGAGCTTGTAAGGCATCGTTTTGCTTCTGTAGCGTGTCGATGACGATATTGAGTGCACCTTGCATCTCTCCGCGGAGCTCCTCCTCATTGGACGCCAGCTCCCCTACGTGCTCTTCGACCTTATCTAGCCTTTCCTCTCCGTCGGCCAGGGCTAGCTCCACCCATGCCAGTCGGGTGCTAAGGGAAGACAAGGATTCTCGCCCCTCGCGAGACTTCTCCCTTCTCCTCCTTCCATGGGCTTGAGTTTTCTCCTGAAACTCGGGATTAAGGGGAAGTTGCACACCTTGGGAAATGTTCGATTCCTCGGTCATTTGAACCACGATCCGACCCTTCGAAACCGTGCTCTGATACCACTTGTCACGGGCTTTTCTCTAGACCATGCGGCACTTAGCAAACTTTGCCTCGGGTATGCTAAGTCAGCGTAACTCGCAAACTCTCTCAAGTGTTTGGAACTTCACAAGGAAGTTTGGAATGCTCTCAAACTTGCTTTGTATTGCTTACAATGCTTGTGGATTTTGTGTGATGCTTACAAATGAGGGTGGTAAGCCTATTTATAGGCCTTGCCAAGAATTCTAGAGAATTCTATACATTTCTACACATCTCCTAGATCTTTCTACAAAACCCTAGAGAAGTCTAGTATTTACAAGATGATTCCACATAACTCTAGATAAATCTAGAGTTTACAAGAGTTCTCTACATGACTCTAGAGAAATCTAGAGTTTCCTAGCAATGCCTTATAAATTGAGCTCTCTTGTAAGTGACCAAGGGACTATCCTTGTGTGAAAAATCTTGGGCGTGACACAACTCCTTCTTAGCGTACACCCACTATTGCAGGGAAAGGATACCCAACTGTCATGATTGTATAGCATTCATTGTAGATTCACATTTGTTTGATGTTTTGGCGTTGAATTTATATGTGTTTTTTGTTTTATGTTGATTTTTTTATGAGTTTATATTTTTGGGTTTTTTAATTCAATTCTTTTAGGATTATAAACTTTTTAGTGTTGATTTTCTTTTTTAGGGTTTGGGTTTTAATGGGTTTTTAAATTTGTTTAGGGAAAAAAAAAAGAATTGATTTTTTTATTTATAATGCACATGTTGGGACAGCCGGTGATCCGCATCCACTACAACAAGGGTGTTTTTTTTTTTTTTTTATGACGAGGGTGTCCGGGCCAGTTCGCGCGCACCTCAACTAATCCCCCGGACACTGACAAGGCGTCCCCCATCAGCATCGGTTAAACCTTTGATCGAAATCAACGGGCGTGACTAACCTGAATTTTGAGGCTAGTAGGATTCGAACCCAAGACCTTCAAGAAGAAGGTTGAGTCGAACACCCTCGTTAGTGTAGAAATTTGAGTTTTTTTTTTTTTTGGGTAAGTGAAGTGAATTGTTTAGCAGTACGGTATCACAGTATCACTGCAAGGGATCCGTATTCCATGGTTGATAAGTTTAACCGAATCTAATCCAGCCAAAACGAACCCTGTTTTTTTCAGGTTGTGGTTCCGGTACGAAAATTGTTATACCTGTTATTATGGATATTGTTAAACCTGATTTTTGTGGGTGATCGGATGCCAACTACTTTAGCTAATATGTTCGGGTGCAAGGTTGGCCAACTTTCGATCATGTATCTCAGAGTCTTTTTAGGACATCACATCAGATTCTTTAACATAGAAAATCTATAAAAATAATAAAATAAAATAAATAAATGACAAAAACAGTGATATGATTTTTAAAAAAATATATTGAAATATGTGTAAAAACTATATAAATAATAAATAATAAATCTATAAATGTAAAATATTACTATAAAGTATTGTAATTTTTTAAATAAAATAAAGTGAAATAGGGTATAATGAATAAAAAAAACTGAACTTTTGTTTTTTTTAGAGAATCCCATGTGAGACTTGAAACCTTCACATTTGCCATCATAGACCATTGGTTGATAGGATCGTAGCTCATATTACATGATGGCAAGCAATACTACTCGTTACGCTACGCATGCAGACTCCAGCCGTGGGACACAATCCAGTAACACTGGACTCATAAAAATGTGCTAACAGACTTGCAAAGTACTTCTCTGGCCGATTCATTTAAATTATAACGATTTGATTCGATATAATAATTCATATATGTTGAAATAATATGAATGATAATTTTATTTTTGTGAATATATGAGATAAAAAAATAAAAAAAATAATGATGGATGAATTAATATGATATAAAATAAGATAGTTTTATATATATAAAAAATATTAATTATTAGAATATTAATTTAAATGGAACATTTCAAAAAAAAAAAAAACTTCCAATTTGAATGAAAGGAATACAAGGCTTACATTTTGGTCGGGGTTGCTATGGATTGCCATAGACTCGTTGGTTCCTTGAGATGATGTATGTACGTCAAAGAAGCTGGGGGGTTTGGGACTAAAACATCCTGTATACATGAATCAGGCCGTTATTTTTTTCGCATATATGGGCCTTCCAGATTAAAAAGATCACCGAAATGTCACTTAACTGGCGCAAACACTCCATTTCCAAACCAGTCATCAACTCATCATCCATTGTTCACAATAATATTGAGTATATGCATATTAACAGTGGAAGCACCCTATCAAACACGACAACCCGCAAAATCATCACGACTCTCAGAGCTTTCCAATGACTTGAGCTACTCTCTAGAGCAAAATACATATACATTACAAACCTTGCATCGAATCAAGAAAAAAACTCAGACCTTCCCTATACTCCGAGATTTCCTAAAGCAACCCAGTGCTTCCAAATGGATTATTAGACTGCGGATGGGGAACGGGATCAACAGGGAATGCCGTGAACCCTGTTTCCCCAAAAGGATTTGGAGGTGGCGGCATGGTCAAAGGCTGATGTGGCAATTGCTGCTGTGGCAAAGGCTGCTGTGGCAGAGGCTGTGGCTGATAAGGAGGTTGATACGGACCAAATGGATTGAACTGTGGTTGTTGAGCCATGGCGGCCATCTGAACGGCTGCTAGTGGAGCTATATTATTCGACATTGCAAATGGATCTTGAACCTCAAAGGGGTTTGGTGCGGGAGTTCCATACATGGCATTCTGGTTGACCCTGTAGTATGCTTCATCATACAAACTATTCAGGGTGAGAGAATCCAGTCCCCCAGCCTGCACATTACATGTAAAAGAGTCAGCAAGTACACGAGGACTACAAAGAAAAAAAATGGACATATCCATAAGAAACAGATACAGTTTAGCTAAGCCGCCTACCAGTTGTCGCTCATTAATTGCAGAAACATTGCTGCTAGGAGTGGTGACCAATGCAAGCTCCCACCCAGTAGGATCAAATTCTTTTGCCACAGCAGTACCAGAATTTGAGCTAGAAACAGTATCTATACATACAAAAGAAAATTGAATGTTTCATTGTGTTGTGGGGTGGGTGATTTGCATAAGGTAGATAGAGTCTAGAGATAAATATAGCATGTCTTACCTGATGACACGATGGCTAGAGCCAGAGCGTTGCTTTCCTCAATGGTAGATGCATTAGGCCCATCATCGTTCAATCCCTGTGACAGCAATGAAGAAGAGAATATAGCAAGGAGAAAAGAATAGCGGTTTAGAAAGATGGGAAATACAAATAGACTACTACAATATTCTCAGGAACATGACAACTACATAAAAAGGAAACAAGAATTTACCAACAAATCTCCAGTGTCTAGGTGGTTTGTGACGTTGGCTGGGGCTTGAGTAGCAGTGGCATCAAAGGTAAAGGAACTACCATGATCCGGAGTGGGTGGCTGGGGCTCATCAGCAGGAAAGCTAGCATTGTCGGCAGACGATGCTTCCTCTGGTTTGTACGTAAGTAGAAGCCTTTCTGGCAACTCCTGGTTCACACAGAGAAACTCAAATTATGAGCATCGGGAAACTCATCAGCGTCTAACGATGGCATCTACTTTGAAGATGTCGGAATTATAGTCAAGAGCAAATAGGCAACAGAACTGACCAGCTGCTGGCTTGGAACCGAAACCATTCTTGGTGCTTCTCTGATGTACTCTTCCATGGTTGCAAGAAAAGATTGAGGTGGCTGGTAGACAGGCAACAATCAAACTTTGATAAGCTTCCAAACATCATTCTTAAACGATCATATTTCTAACTCTATGTATCGGATCATATAACTACCTCTCGCAACACAGGAAACTGGAAGTTCCTAGCAAGTTCCAATCCTTTGCAAATGTCGTAGAAGTCAGAAAGGCTGCCAGCCTGTGGTACAAAACAAATTTACTCCGATAAAACAACATGGAAAGCAGACCAACTCATCCCCACAACCTGCACCGCTACGCCAATAAAATAATCGAATCCGTCCATCATCCTTTCAAATCCAACACGCTTTTAGTCTCTTGAAGAAATGAGACGCAGTATTATTCATTTCTAGAAGGGTACTCAGAAAAAAGGAGAAAGAAATTCATGTTGATAAAAGTATTAAATTTAATAATACAAATTTGAACTCCTCTAAGCTTGATACAATACTTCATCAACTAAAAAAGGTCTTCATGCAAGGCATATACAAAAAGAATAGCAAGTTAAAAGAAAAAAGAAAAAAGAAAAGGCCTCAATGAACAGTAACATGCAAAAGTTACTTGACCTGCTGACCAGCACGCCTGTAAATTTCAAGAGCTTTGATGGCTTCATGCCTTGGCATTTCAAAGAACTGCAATGAAAAAAAAAAGAAAAAAAAAGATGGTTTAAATAAAAGGGAGAAAGAAGGGGGGGAACCAGAGGATAGCAACCAATGTGCAAAGGTCAATTAAATCTGTGATGAAGACAACCTTATCAACCAAATTGATGATTCCATCATTAATAGCACAGTAAATCTTAAAACTTTCCTTCAGCACCTGCAAAAATACAACATAAGCCAAAATCATCAGGTTAGTTCCTAGACCCAAATTCTGTTTCCAGATTTTCCAAGTAGCTTGGATCATAATTTGATATACTATTTGTGTTTTTGCCATTCATATGAATGCATTTCCAGCAGAAAATTAAGTCATCTAATCAACGGATTTAGACACTTCTTATCTAGAGGGATATGCAAGAAAGTAGGTTCGTCTAAATTACAATTCTGCACCTTAATGCCAAAAATCCTTTATTGCTCTATTGATCTCGGCAAGAAATTTGACATCAAATGTGAGGGAGACACCAAGTTGACAACTTAACATAAAAACATTGTTAAGCCTATTTGAATGCTGTTTCTATTTATTTATTTTTTCGTTTCACTGAATGATGAAATAAAACTGTTTGGTATTGATTTTTATTTCTAAAATGGATGAAATAGAAGAAGAAAACAAAAAACAAAAAAAATGATTTTCGGTTTCTATTTCTTGTTTCATCCAAGTTGAGCATTCAAGATTTCCTTATTTTATTTCATGAAGTGTTATTAGTTTACGCTACTGGTTTCTTTTTTTTTTTGTTATTGGTTTTGATTTTCACAGTTTTGAACAGTGATAACAAACAGCACCAAAGAGAGTCTTTGGTTGCATTTTTGACTCTCGACGAAAGCCACCACTCATTGTGGCAGAGTAGCTACAAACATTTTCCTCTTCTAGAACTCAGCCCAAACACAATCTTCGATACCAAGTTGATACTGGTTTATTATAAAACTGATTTCTATAGGATATCTAAACTTAATGATCTGAAGCAAGGAGAAAAAAAACCCCTGCAAGTATTAATAAAGTTGGCAACGATAACACATTTTAAAATTAGTTCAAAGTTTGATGCTATTTAGCATTATTCTCCGATAGAAGTTACTGTTATAGCATTTGAAAATTATTTAAAGGTCTGACACATATTACGCTTATTCCTTTAAAGAAGTTACTGTTTCTAACGTCGGATCGCTACCATTGTCACCTTTTCCCTTCCAATAAATAGACATGTTGTCCGATTTCAAATATGAATCCCATCGGACAAACAATACTGAAAACTTACAGTACAATACTAGGAAAAATATTTCCCATCGCATACCCACTCATGCACGTTCCTTTTATAAGCTTCTTGCATCAACAATACATTAACCCACAACATGTTAAGCACCATAGAGGATTAAAACTCGTGACATTTGATGACGCCTCTGATTATAAAATGAAACATCAACTCTACCAAAACACATGCTTATGATAGAAGCTGAAGACCTATCTAACTTCACAAGTACCTTCCCATTGTAGGTGTAAGGACAACACGTGAATTTTATAAAAATATAACCCTCAAGATTTACTCAATACTGTACAGTTAAGTATACATTTCTATTTCTCAAAAAAAAAAAAAAAAAAAAAAGAAAAAAAGAAAAAAGTATACATTTGTAGGAAATTGGTCTGTTTTTTAGTCGAGAACTACTTCGAGAACCATTTGGTATGAAATGCGGTTCTTGGATGCCATTGCTTGAAGTAAACACAAGGTGTTGCAGAGGAATATGGGATTCGTTAATCCTCAGCTAGTGATGATTATCGTGGCCATGATTGTTGATGCTTATGTTTTGTGATTTTCGACGTCCATTATGACCCGCTAATTGAGCATCAACTTATACTAAACAGTGTCAGCATGTATCCACAAAAAAAAATAAAAAACTGCAGTCACAGTTTAAGTTAATGGTCTTTCAGACATTGGCAAACTACAAATACTTAACATAGATAAAGCACCAAAATAAAAATTTCATCTTGAACATCACTCTGAACACTGAAAGGTGCAATTCGAGGTACTGGGCATTCTCTTTGTAAAGCAGAAGTTAAGAAAACAAAGAAAAAAGAATGAAATACCAGAGCCAGTGCATACTGTATGACATAATTTCCTGCAGCCGCACCTTCCGGCTGAAAGGTGAAAAATAATCAACATTGTCAATACAAAGTGTATGAACCAATATGATGTTCTGCATGACGCATAAAAAAATGATGTCTATGACTAACCAGCAAGACTTAAGTTATCAGTAAGTTCAGAATGAAATCATTCTGTGTATTACCCGGCATCCAACAAGACGATACAATAGCTGCTGTAGTGCTGGCAACTGCTCCAGAAGATCCTCGCTATCCAAATCCCTAGTTCTGCTATAACCCTGACCAGGAAATGGAAGCAACAGGATTAAGAGGTTATTGTTTTCTTTTGAAGCTCACAGCTACCCTCGACATGTCATTCATGGAATTACCATAAGTTGGTGAATATACTTATTGATAAGACAGATATTCATGTCATTAGAGAAGGAGATCATACTATTGAACAGGCATTCATATCATTGGTTTTATACTTGCAGAGACAACCTATCGGTTTGTGAGGTAATTTTTTGGAAATTTCTACCTCACACACCTATCGTTATTTTTGAGTTTACTGCTTCTAGTTTTGAGAACTGAGTTATATATTGTTTCCGAACATTTTGTTATTCCGAACAACAAAACAAAGCAAACCCCGTAAATGATACCAAGAGCAAACATTTCTCCCCTGTTTGGTATCACTTCTTTTTCCATTTTTGGTTCTTTGGAAACCAAAAAAAATAAAAATAAAAATTACTTGATCTCTTCTAATATTTTTCCAAACAAAGAAATGGAAACAGACAAAAGAAACATAAAAAAAATCTGCGTTCCCGGCCTTCCCATAATCATGATATTGGATTCCATATATTTTCAGTTTTCGAAACTAGCCTTCTATATGAGTATCCTAATTTTACTGTTATAAGAATCAGTATCAAGCAGCCCCATTATAAAACAACATATTCAATAATCAAAATCAATAATACGACAGCTTAGAAACTAGTGAATCAATCAACCATAGAACAGAGTCCAGAGAGAGTGTTAATAATGAGAGCGCATCACGAATCAAGTATATCAGGATGAGCTCGCCTCGTGTCCAAGTTTGATAGACAACACAATAAGGTAGAGGTAGTCACCACACAATGCTCCTACTACACACTAAAAATCATCATACCTCTTTTTGAGAAAACCCAAGTATTTATTTCAAGCGGCATTATACACATATATTAGAACCACAAGTGACGTCAAAGAGAATTTCAAGCATTGCATTAGCTGAAATGAGATCATCAGCCCAGGAAATAGGATGTCAAGCAGAACTTGGTATATTTTAACAGTGGCCATTTTCCAGGACAATCTAGTATATTACCTTGTCCTGACCCTGGGCAGGCCTGGGAAGACGCTCCGATTCAATATCATATCTTAAAACTTTGAAGCACTCAAGCCTTTCCTCCAAGAAAAGTGCGTAAGTACGTACCCAAGCTGAGCAATCCCAAGCTGCAAAAAGAACTGACATGTCAATCACTTCCAAGGGAATACAAGCAATGACAAATTCATTATTGCAGCTAGAAGTTGCAAACTACCAATAGGTTATTTAAAGCGTACCGATTGGACTAGAATCATCCTTGAAATTTGATTGATCTAGAACTTGTGCACGTTGTGTAAAATTCAGGAACTCTTCCCTGAAAGTTGGATCTCCCTCTCTAAGTATTCTGTGGAGGACTATAAGCGTTTTCAAAGCAACCTGAAAACAATGAGGCAACAAATCACATTGTAACGCCTAATGGGTGATGATATTCATCGCAAAAAATGGGCTAAAGTGTCTTTAGACAAGATAGCTAAAGTGTCCTTAGACAAGATAGCTAAAGACACTCATGAAAACAACTGAAAGGATATCGTTCATCATCGAATTTGCTCATAGATATTATCACTCTCTAACTACATTGTGCTTGCCTAATTAAGGGTCATCCGTGGCACGCATATTCGGGAATTATACAACATATTTATGGACTATTTTACACCATTCAATTTTATGTTTCTTTTTTAACGTAAATGTTTCGAGTATTGGAATGATTCCAACTTTGATAAACTTGTTTCATATGAGTATATCACATCTTAGCGACGAGTTTGTTGAAAAGCGACGCCGTTTAAGGCGCTTTCATAAAGGCACTTTAGCCCCTTTCACCCCTATACATATATTTATGTTTGTGAGTGTGTACATGTAGTGTACGTATGCATGCGTAATAGAACAAGGGCCATCAATAATCATTCTCAAGATAACCATCACCTGACAATTGTCTCAAACATAGCAACCAAGTTAGGAAATGGGATTAACTCAACAAACATAAATTACGAAAAAAAGAGAGAGGAAAAAATCGAGAAAAAAATATAAGGATAAACCCGACATGAAAACGATACGGTGATTAATACGAGAATATATCGAAATACGGAATTAATACCGATTTCAAAAGGGAAAACAGAAGGATTGATGTTCTTGGAGAAGCCCTAATTTTGGGTGAAGGTTTTAAGATATTATGATAACATTTAAAAAATCGGATTTTCTGTGTATTTTATGAAAAATCCGAATTATAGAGGAATTATAAGAAAAATCCAAATTATTCGAGAACTATACGAAAAATACAATTTCAACAAATTTTCCTAAAACATGCGAATTATTCATGGATTTGGTTAGCAGTGTCTCAAACGCGTTTCTAGCAAAAAAAAAAAAAAAAAAAAAAAAAGGATCGTAGCTGGAAGACCAAAACCACCAACTAACCTAACATGATACTAACTCATCCTAATCTAATAGTTGAACAAGTTATATAAAACAGGTTATGTGTAGAGCTTTTGTCTATCGCACACCCAAGCACAAACCAAAGTCAACAAGTTAAGGAAACGATGTCGAAAAGTAGTCGCCAATCGCCACTATATCTTTAGCATACTAACCAATGGCCCAACACAAAATAATTTCAAAGTAACTTTGTATTACACCCTCTCAATAAATCAAGACTGCACTTCCTTTAATCAAAGGGGAAAAAAAAGACAACCCTTCCTTTCCTACACAATAAACTAGAAGCAAGCAGAATTATACACATCCTAAAATTACGTTTTGGTGATACCCAGTACCCAATCACCACTCTTCTAGTACAAAAACAGGATCCACATCAACTTTCCTTGCACCTAACAAACATAGAGTCAGCGAAATGGAATCCAAACTTCTCCACATATAAACGAACTAGCACAAGTGAAAAAATCCAATCGAACAACGCAGTCATTCTCATTAGCATCAACCATACCGTCCAATTCCTCGTCTTCCCCAACCGCCTGGCAAGAGCGATAATACAATACGCAACATCAGCCCGTGGCCTAACCGCAGACGTAGCGATCATAATCTCTGTCAAGTGTCAACACAACCAGTCCCATAGTCAAGAGTCCCATCCCAAAGCCCACACACACCATAATCTCTTCAACCGAAACCAGATCAGATCAAATCAAATCAGATCAAATAAAACAAGTGAAGCGAAGAGAACTCACTTCTCAAGTGCCTCTCCTTGGGCGGACACTCGACATGATTCGTCGCCTTGACGATAGCAATATCCAAATCCTAATCATCACAAATCCAAGCACCAAAATTAAACCTAATTTTAGCACAACCAAATAATAATCTATTATTAGATGATGATGAAGAGAGAGAGTGAATGGACCGACCGACCTTGTAGTCGCTGTTGATTTGAGCGAGGCCGACCTTGGTCTGATCCTTGATTGCGCCGTACGCTTTTCTCCATGTCTGCATAGTCGCCATTTCTCTCTCTCTCTCTCCTCTTTCTCCCTCCCCTCTCTCTCTCTCCTCTCTGTGCGGTGAGTTCGGTTTCTCTCACTCTATAATCGGGAGGGGAGAGAGAGAGATCGGAATGATATGGCAGAATTGGATATAGGAAACCGAAACCGAAGGTGATTTATTTTTGTTTGATTTTTCCTTTTTGGTGTAAGGAGTTTGTTTTTTTCCCATATGTTGAATTTGCTTTCGGTTTCGACAGATCGGATGGGATGCCTTTTTTCTCCCTGGCCACGCTGCCGCTCAGGTTTTGACCCTACATCCCCTTCTTTTTTTTCAAATTATAATATTTTTTAATATTTTATTTAAATTATAATATTTATATTTAATAATTTTTTTATATAAAATTATCCAAATATCGTTATTTTATATTATATTAATTCACTCATCATCATTGATTTTTTTTTCTCATTTTTTTTATCTCACAGACTCACGAGAACAAAATTATCATTACTTATTAATTCAACACACACATATATTATTGTGTCGTGTCAAACCATTATAATTTGATGGAATCCTCCGACCTTAGGGGATGATTAATCGAGCTTTAAGTTGATCAAAATTAACTTTAAGCATTTTTTATGATGTGTATAGAATGTTTGACATACCTTATAACTGTAATTTTAAGTAATTTTTCTACTTGAAGTTATAAGACAATTAAAATTGCTTTTTTTTTTACGGGAAAGTCAAAACTATCTCCATCCAAATAAAATAACTTAAAACTATTATTTTAATAAACATCAAATTATTTATTTTAAAATTACAATCAGTTACAGTTTATCACTATCAGGCATAAACATCTATAAATATTTTCTATCACTCCAGCCAAACAAGCCCTTAATAAACTCAAATGGCTGCGTTTCAGAATGCGGGAATGATTTTAGGATGAAATGAAATGTAGAAAGGAATTAAATCATCTATTTCATTCCATTTTGCCTGTTTGGTTGGTGCCGACAAAAATGGAATGGCTTATTATGTGATGATATTTGATTTAATGAAAAAGATGATGGAATGAACAATTTTATTTTTATCAAATTGTTATCAAATGAAGAAAAGATAATATCAAAAAGATTTCAACTATATTTTAATGAAATTTACATTACATCTAATTAGTAAATTTCAAATAAGTTTAAACTTACGAAAAAGATAAATGATAAAGTGAAGATAAGATGTTTAACTTGAAGAAGGAATATGAAGTGTAGCTTCACGAATTAAAAAAAAGAAAAAGAAAGCAAAACTAATTTTTAAAGGAGAGATGATTTTTTGAGGAAAAAACCCATTCCTTTTCATAGATGAATGACCTATTCCGGAGATGTGAGTCAGGAATCAAAAAGATGAGTTTGGTCGGAATAGGAATCCTCCTAGGATATTTTATTTCGAATCAAGGAGGCAACCAAACATCACAATTTCAATAGTCTCAAAAATGTGTGTTTCATTTCACCCTTGATTGTAACAAACCAAACGGGGCACAAAAGAATGAGCTTAGTGTTGTAAGTTATTTTTTTCGTTTCAATAAAATTACAATTTTCATATTTGCAAGTAATAAATTTATTCATATTATGTATCGTTTATGGGATGATCAAATATATTATTAGGTAAATTGAACAAAAATATCAAATACAAGTTTTTCTTAAATTTTGATACTCAATTCGATTTTATAATTCATAGACCCTTTGTTTACAGTTCATAGATCCTTTGTTTGCAGTTCACAGACCCTTTATTTATCGTTCACAAACCCCTTGTTTACCGTTGATAAATCGAAATGGGTATTAAAATATATGAAAAACTTTCATTAGGTATTTTTAATAAATTCACCCAATATCATTGTATATAAAATTAGCATGAAATACTAATAATAGTTTAAAATATGTATTTTAATTCGCAATCAGTGACATAATTTTCTTATTTCGTTAAAATAAAAAATAAAACTTAAAAAAAAATATATTGAATAATATAATGATGATATAATGTTACAATTTAACAAAACGAGGGAGAACATAAAGGGATATGTGGGGTACAACCTTCGATTGATGCAGCTAGCAAAACTGCACACCCTCACAAATCTATGATTCAATCAACTTAACCAATCTCATCATCAATAACACACCATCCTTCTTATATAGATAAGGGCCCTAAAATCTAAAAGATATAATAGATATCTAATAGTACGCAATATAACTCATAAGATATTGACAATATATTCAATAATGTTTATAATATTTACAACACCCACATTCGTACACTATTGTGGTAATGTTGTTATCTTCATGTCTCGCCAAAAATTCCCTATAAAAAAAAATGAGAAATATCAATGGAGAAAAAAAATATGTGGCATATGTCGCTGAGCAATGATTGCTTCGTTAGAATTCTTGGTTAGAATAACTTAGTTGGATAAAAACCATAACAAAAAAGAAAAAAAAAAGAAAAAAACACTGCAATTATAAATTAGCTTTCTAGGTTTCATTTTTCTACTATGATAAATATACTCCCTAAATAATCTTCAAGACTTCATGCATATCTAATTATGTAAACATGCCTCTCAAATATAGAAATATGTAGAAATGTAGTGATCAATGATAGGTTGTATATAAAGTCTCCTTCAAACATATAGAAATTGATAAACAAAATCTGTGATACAGTCTAACTGTGTTTAAAGATGCCGTCAGTAATAGAGTTCAAGACATAATAGGGTTAGCCATATTCAGATTCAAAGACTATTGGAGTTCATAGGGTGCAGCAGGGTACAACAAAACTGAAGTGTAATAGAGTACTGTCTTGTAGTAGAGCTGAAGTGCAAAAAGAGTTGTGAAGCAGCATAGCTGACTTGTGCAATAGAGAACGGTCAGAGTAACAGATTTGAAATGTGGCAGGATGCAACAGTGTGAGCTTGTCCTGAAGATTTCCTATCATTATCAAGCGAGAATTTGACAGAAAGCCAAAAGAGGAAAGTTGACAGTTATCCAAACATCGCTATTAGCCACGGGTTGCTGATCATCCCGTCTATAAAAGGAGGTCATCCACAGACAAAGCAAATTAACGATAAAATAACGAAAAAGAGCCTAATATTAGAGAGACAAAGCCTTTTCGAGAAGCTCTCAATCGTTTTTGTGTTGAGTTGGAGTTTAGAAGGAGTTCACTGATCTGCTACTCCAGTACTTGCAATCACAGCAAACCACTTGGACAAGGAAGCTGAGGTTGAACGTGTTGAAGGGCCTTGGAGTTCTTACAGAGTAATAATATTTACTCGTTAGAAATTGTTTGGGAAAAAAACAAAAACAAAAGAGAGCGAATATTAATTGATTCTTGTATTGATTATATTGATCATTCAGGGAAGACTAGAACAAGTTTCGTTGGTCGATTTGACTATGTCGTTTGAACCAATATAAACCTTCGTGTTCAATTTTTTTCTTTTTTGAAAAAAAAATCTAGATAATTCAACAATGTTTATCAAAGTTTCCATATTTGACATGTGGTTATTGGCAAAGTATTCGAGATGGAATATATCTTTCTTGCAAGCAAAGCAAAACACATAGATTTGCAAGAGTTTGATCATCTGCTATAGGGAGAGCTAAAACAAGTGTATCGTTTACCAAAAAAGCACCCCTTTTTTTCTTTTTCTTTTTGCTTGTTCAGAATACATAAATTTGTAAGAGTTTGATCGTCTACTATAGGGAAACCTACAACAAGTGTGTTGCTCACCGAAAAAACACCCCTTTTCTTTCTTTTTTTTTTTTTTTTTGAAAAAGCAAAAAAAGAAAAGAAGACATAAAATCAAAAAAAACCATAAACCCTGAGAAAGAAAATTTATCCCTAAACATTACTTCCTTACTTGTAGTATTTTTTTTATTGCATTGTCCTAATTTAACTACAATATAAACTTTTCGACAAATGTTTATATATAAAGTCTTTATCTTTTATTGTAATACATTCCATTAACTCGAAATTCAGCTATTACATTAAATCTCGGTATTACCACACAAATACGTTTATTCGTCAAATTACACAATATCCAAATCTTATTAATTGGTTGATAAAGATTCTTTTGTAACACCCATATAAAAAAAATACTTCTTCCGTTCCACAAAAGATGCAACATATACATATTTTATAATTTTTATACGTCTGAATATAAATCTTGTTTTCATATCAAATCACGTCTGATCGTTCCGTAACATGTATTAGGTTGAAATACGTAATTTACTCAACCATTTCACGATAAATATATAAAAAATTACGTGTAATCATCGTTATATACGTGTCAAATTTTATATCAACATCTGTGTCAAATTAATCCGTTATATTCTTTGTAAAACGAAGAGAGTAAAAAAATTACCACAAATTAACAAAATAATTTCTTCATAGAATAAAATTTGAAACGTTGGAACGATATGCATTGATCGGGATTAGTGTTGATCCCCCTTCCAGAACTCCACTCTCATATAAAAGCACCTCTGACGTCTTCCCCTTTTCTCTCATCCACAACAATCTCATTTCATCCCCAAATCCGCGAATTTACTCTCTCCCTCATCGAAACCCTAACCCTAGCTCTCTCGCGATCGTGAATGGTGAAAAGCTCAACCGATCTCTCCCCGCACTCTTCCCCCTCTCTGTGCTCAAGGGGGATCCTCGCTTTCGGTTCTTGCATGGAAGGCTGGTACCATCGCTGCCTCGGCGTCGACCCCTGAACAAACCCTAATCGATTCGATTCGTTTCGACTGCTTATCGATTTCATTGATTTTGAAGTTTTGAATTTGGCTTGGTGTTCGATTTTGGGGGAAAAATGTTGCTGAATAAGAATAAGAAGTCGCCTGCGGCGAAGGGGAATAGGATCTTGATTACGGTGAATGTGATCGGCAGCGCGGGACCCATGAGGTTCGTGGTGAATGAGAAGGAACTTGTTGTTTCTGTGATTGATATGGTGCTCAAGTCGTATGCAAGAGAGGGACGGCTCCCTGTTCTTGGATCGGATCTCAATGAGTTCTTCCTTTATTGCCCTGTTGTGGTTTCTGAAGGTTGAATTGTTTGTCTCTAAAAAAGTTCTGATTTCTATTTGTTGTGGGATTCCTCATTGCATTGTTAAGTGGATTGTGCTTTTGTTGTTTGTGATCATCAGTTGTGATTGGATTGATGCTTTGAACTGATTGCACCTTATATGCATGGTTGTCGTCTAACAGGGAAAGTGATTGTAAGGTAGTGTTGATTTACAAATTGTCATCTTATATAAACATTAACATTGATCGTCATCGTAATCAAGTCTGATGTTATTTAAGGACTTCATACGTTTTTCATGATCCCAAATTTTTTAGAAATTATGCTTTGACAGACAACTCAATGTAACTTAGTGGTGACCATCTCTTTTTTCAAACCTCGTTGTTTGATTGGGGAAATAGTTTTCCATATTATTTGATGACTTTTCTAAGATGTGTGTTTCGATTGGATGTTTTTACCTGCGACCATCTCTGTTTCACTGATATGGGTACATATATCCAGTATGGGTACATGTGCGACATACGGTGTGATAGCATACGTGTATGTGTGTGTTTGCGTTCATGTGTGTCAGTTTTGGCCTAAATGTTCGTGTCTGTGTATCTGTGTCTTTGTGTTTTCCATCATTTGTGCATGTGTGCGCACTTAACTAGGTGCAAAAGTTAACATGTTAGACATCAGTGTCTAAAATAGCAATGGTGTTAACAGTGATAAACTGAAACTCTTATACTGAGCAAGATTAATGGCATGAAACTGTTTGATGGTGCAATTTCAAAAGTTGTTCACTTTTAATTTCCTGTTTACATTTAATTTTGATTTTTCTTCTTTCAAATTAGTCAAGACTTCTCCCGTTCCCCACTCTATGTGCCTGATGTGGTGATGTGTCACTCATGTGCCTTCCGCCTGTCCCCTTCAAAAAAAAAAAAACTCAAAAGTTGTCCTCCCCTGTTTTGGATATGCATCCGATGTGTGTAGCAGCCATGTATCTTGTGTCTCGGTTGGACACACATGTCGCCTTCCGGAAGAGTCAGGGATTCATAGGTGACCGAGTTTTAGATAATGCTAGAGTGATTTGTACGTTATGGATTTTGTTGATTGAGTATGTAATTTAGTTTGTTATCATAGTAGTGCAAATGCTTTGAGGTGAGTTTCATTCGCATGAAGATTAGGAGGCGGAGTGTGGTTTCATACAATTGCAAGACATGGCTTTCGGTGCCATAATCAAAATGTCTTTTTCAGTTATGTATGGTTCCACCATTTGATGAAATCTTGTCATACTCGTCTAGGTTCAGTGACTTTATATCTCAATATATAGAATCTTTTTCAATTACTGCTTTATGACATGGTGATGGGATGTAACTTTGCTGTAGGAGTTCTAGCATTGATGTGTACAAATTTGTTTATCAATGTGCCAATGGCATGATGTGCACTAATTCGAGTAAAGGCTGATGTGTTTGGATGATTGCCAATTCTAGGCTAAGTTGCCACTTCTATCCTAAATTGTTGTGATGCAGTACGCACTTAACAAATATAGCATGTTCTGAATACAAGATAACAAGACCAGGAGGTTTGCTATTGAGTTGATATACGTAGCACATTTTGAATATATCTCTAACCGTAACGAATTTTGCAGCTCTGAGCCCATTGGAGACCATAGGACAAAACGGCTGCCGCACCTTCATGCTATGCAAGAAGCCACAGTCCGCTGAAATGGCAAGCCATGAGAACCCTGCTGCTGTTGAGAGAACTGCCTTCCCAATTGCTCGGAGGGGAAGCTGGAGCTGGAAGTCATGGATCAACAAGTCTCTGAGTCTGAAGGTTGCGTCCCATTAATGACGCTTGTGCTCGAGTGTCCAAATAAAAGCATGCGCTGGTTTGTAACCGCGAGTGTTGACACTGTATTGCCATGGATTTAGTTTCGTTTGTTTCTGCATTAAGAGTTGTCTTCTTGTACTTGTGTTGGCGTTTAGAGACTTGATCGTCTGGAATAAAGAGCAGTAGCTTTTGGTGGGAACGGAATTGACCCATGTTTATTGTATGCAACTTGGATATTCTGCTAGCCCTTCGGTATGTTCTGCTTGCAACAAATGAACTTCCTTACTATGAGGTAGATGATAGTTGCCTTATAATATAAAGGGTCTTGAGCAACACTGTTTTATGATATGTATCTAATTTAGACGGGCAATAAGCATTGCCATCATTAGCTACAGATTGCGGTTTGCGGCAATTAGTAATGGAATAATTGAACTTGACTTCAGTTTTTCATCGAATGATAAAAACTCATCACCATTTAGCGTCAACCTAGCATCTTCCATGTATCTAAGAAAGTTCAGAAAAAGTGTTGATAACTAACCAAACTTAAGGACAAAGGCAAATTCCGTAGACCTACATGTTCGAAATACATCCACATAAACCTATCAAGTTCAAGATGTGAGAAGGACATCTTTATAAGACAGAATGATATATCTTTAGTTTTATATTAAAAAGATTATTTTCTAATATCCTTAGATATCGAACCCTCGACCTTACGTTTATAAAATTTAAGAACGGTTTATCGTT
This sequence comes from Drosera spatulata, assembly GCA_035668315.1. Taxonomy (NCBI): domain Eukaryota; kingdom Viridiplantae; phylum Streptophyta; class Magnoliopsida; order Caryophyllales; family Droseraceae; genus Drosera; species Drosera spatulata. The sequence goes on along the minus strand of JAOVYX010018247.1, from coordinate 301 downwards.
AAGTTACACAAAAATAACGTCTGAAGCCATCATGGGCCGACCTTGTAAATTTTGGACCCAAAGTTTTCGCAGAGAGTACAGTTAACTTTGGCCCAGTGAACATACACCCATGTTTTTGTGTTTCAGCGCATGGGGTTGACAGAAGCGCACCCAGTTTTTGTGCCTGCTTCCTGTAAATTAAGCACAGATACAAATCTGTGAAGAAGACGAGACGAGACGAGACGAGACAAGGGAGAAAATGGAGGGATTGATGGGGCTGTTGAGGATAAGGGTCAAGAGAGGGATCAACCTGGCTGTACAC
>JAOVYX010018246.1:0-20523 GCA_035668315.1 Drosera spatulata | reverse complement strand
ATATCCTATTACTGTAAGCCTAGTCTTCTATATATACTAGCCTGGAGATAACGGCCTTGGCATTCCAAACTAGATGCTTTGGGTGTAATGTTTCAAGCCTAGCAAAACTCTCTCAAATCCTCTTAACAGTGAATGCTTGACCATATGGGTAGGAAAGAGTTGTTTACGAGTGGGTCAACCCTTCTCGACGATGTTATATGTACCTAGGGAATTTAAAACCCACGTCGGATGGAGTGAGAGAGCTCATCGTGACATCGTAGCAACTTATTAGACCTTAGGATATTTCAATTATTGTCAATTTTGTTGGAATCAGAAGTTCAAGTAAATTAGAGTGGCATTGCTCGGACCTTCTAACTTGAAGTTGATGTTATGTTACAACTGGACTTTCGATAGATATTTTCGAAAATTGAGGACAAGAAGCTCTCAGCTTTGACTTTACCATAGGAGATCAATGAAGTTTAGTGTTTCACTTCAGTTATAGTAGTGGTCATCCATGATTCGGTATACATTGTGGTGTAGAATTCCTAGTATTTCTCGATTTGGTTGTTCCTCGGAAGTTCATAAGTTTGCTTTTTAGATTGCCCATCTTCGTAGTGTCCCGTCGAGTTGTTTCCCCCCTTTTTCTGTTTACATCTTTCCATAAGTGTGAGCTTTGGTTCATTGTTTTACAGGAGCTTGTTGGTCCTTCTCGGCCACTGGAGCAGTCGAAGGAATCAACAAGATAGCTACAGGATCTCTCGTCAGTCTTTCCGAGCAAGAGCTCATCGACTGTGACACGTCATACAACAGTGGTTGTAGAGGCGGGCTCATGGACTACGCGTATAAGTTTATCTTAGATAATCGTGGGATTGACACTGAAGCTGATTACCCTTATCAAGCTAGGGAAACCAGCTGCAACAAGAACAAGGTTAGACCATCTAATAATCTTTGTTGTTCAGCTCCTCCTCTTTCCTACCGTCGGTTTGTCATCTCATTTAGCATCTTGTGAGCATCGGATTTTTGTTTAATGAAGCGAGAATCAGTGTTTTGCAGTTGAAGAAACATGTTGTCACCATTGACGGGTATGTCGATATCCCTCCAAAGAATGAGGAGGAGCTACTAAGAGCGGTTGCAGCCCAGCCGGTGAGTGTTGGCATATGCGGCAGCGAAAGAACCTTTCAGTTGTACTCCAAGGTTAGCTTGCTTTCTTTCTCCTGTTTGGGCAATATTTGAACCATTTGACTTGATGAATTGTTATCGCCGAAAGAACAAAACAATCAGCCAACAACAATAAAATACCTACATATGCAGGGGATATTCACGGGTCCATGCTCCACCGCACTAGACCATGCCGTGCTGATAGTAGGCTACGGCTCAGAAAACGGCAAGGACTACTGGATAGTGAAGAACTCATGGGGAACACATTGGGGGATGAACGGCTACATACACATTTTAAGGAACAGTGGGGATTCAAAAGGGATTTGCGGGATCAACATGCTGGCGTCCTATCCAACCAAAGCCAGCCCTAACCCGCCTCCATCTCCGGGGCCTGGTCCGACTAAGTGTGATCTCTTCTCGTCCTGTGGAGAAGGCGAGAGCTGCTGCTGTGCACGGAGTCTGCTAGGATTTTGCCTGTCGTGGAGGTGTTGCGGATTGGAATCTGCTGTGTGCTGCAAGGATCACAAGCATTGTTGTCCTCATGATTATCCTATTTGTGACACCCGAAGAAACCAATGTCTCAAGGTTAGTACGAACTTTCAGACTTTTGAGCTCTACAATTTTGCTCATTTATGCGTGGAAGTTCCCTTTTGCGCATACTAGAATCATTTGGACTGGTTTTAGACTCTATTCGTCTATCAAAAATTGTATTGCAGTACTCTGGAAACTATACAGTCGCCATAGATCTTCGACAACTACGGAGTACTAATCGTCGAGAAAGTGGGAAGTGGGATTGGTTCTTCGGAATCTTGAATATGTAAATTATTCTTTCTGCCTTCATCTTCTTCCTGAGGCGGAGTTCATTACAAGCATCTTGCAGAGTCACGCATGTATATGATGTAACTTTATATGCCACGAGTGCGTTCTTCGATTCAGTGTTCTGATTTTCTTTGAGGGACACACACTATATATATATACACAATGTATCTTGTATGTCACATAGTCTTCAACATTACTTTTGTATTTGAATAAAGTTTTCTTTTTTGCTGTATTCATGTATTGTATTGATCTAGATCAGTATCATGGATGACATAATATACGATTCTCCATGTACTGGAATAAAAGGTTATTTTAGTGAAGCGCAAAGATGGTGCAAGGGATTCTCGACTTATGGCAACAAAAATTCCCAATTCTGCAAATCATCTCAATATCTGTCGTCCTAGTAGACAGTCGACATAGAGAACTTACACTTCCAGCACTTACCATCAAGCCAAATCATACTTAACTTTGACTATATGAGAACCAAATTCTTTATGGGTATTCGACAAGGTGTTCGGAAACCGCATTTGCAGCCCACACAAGTGATAACACTGTATATCTAGTCGGACCAGTCCGACTAGGTTTATGTTTGGTCGGATTGTTGTTTTGTGCAGTGAAAAATGTTAATAACACTTTTTTTTTAGACTTTGCTCATGGATATTCTTCCTTCGATGGGTGAAAAAAAGAAAATGCATTACCAAATCACGGGAGTTTCAAAATTAATTATCACAAAGAAACCAACCGAAAAAAGAATGTTCTTATCGAAAGTGTCCTAGAAAGTATTTAATATGGGTTTGACGAATATATATCATGACACATATAAGTTTAGGTATATCTAATTAAAATCATCGATTAAGATTAAAACATGATATGAAAATACATATTGGGATGAGAACCCAATAATTAATAGGCTCATTATCATAAAATTGGTTTATATCTTTAAACACATCCACAATCACATTTTATTCTTGATCGTTGATTTTAATTAGATAAACCTAAACCTATATGCGTCATGACATGTATCCCTTTCATTTACTTCCTCCGTCCCATAATAAATACAACTTTTTTATTTTTATACTATTCAACACATATTTTAAGATGTTTCGTTATTTATTTTAATAACGTAAAAAAATTAGGTTACTGGTTCAGGATTAAAGTATATAACTTAAAATATCATTAATATCTCACAATAATTTTCAAAAAAAAGATTTTTGATCATCACATAATATTAATCAAAATTTATTTCAAAAATTTTAAAATTAAATCATTATATTTATTTTAAGATGAAAGGAATAACATTTTTCTTCTCGGTTGGATGGTGACCATGGCACGGTGAAACCGAAGACACGAGCCATGGACCATTGTGCCTACACACAACCCCCAAAAACACTCACAACCCTTTAGTGGCAGTTCCGTAATTAAACGGAATCACCGAAGACACGAGCCATGGACCATTGTGCCTACACACAACCCCCAAAAACACTCACAACCCTTTAGTGGCAGTTCCGTAATTAAACGGAATCCCGGGGCATTATCTCTTCTCCATCTCCACCTCCTCAGTTTTCGCTATAAATTCGACCCACTCTCATTAGCCCCCAACATTTGCGTAAGTGCACTCGTCGAAGATTTGTGAGAATTGAAAATGGGAGAAGAGGGACAAGTGATTGGGGTCCACACGGTCGAGCAATGGATAGAGCATCTCGACAAGGGCAGAGAATCAAACAAAATGGTTCTCTTCTTCTTCTCTTTCTCGTTTTTGTTCTTCATAATATCTGTGTGTTTTTGTGAGGGTTTTTTTGTTGTGTAATTGGTTGCATTTTATTTTGATTCAATTGCCGAAATTAGACGCATTGTTGATTTCTTTGGCTTTTGGACTTAATTATCTTCTCATAGGATTCACTCAATTATAACCAATCATTGTTGGGTCTAAAGGTTCTCCACGATGATGATTGTGTACAACTCGTTCTTCTCAGACATTGCCTTTGATATGATCGTCAATCATGGGTGATTTCCTGAAAACAAAAATAGAACCCTTCTCTTTTTCGTTTTTTTTTAATGTTAATAACGATGTTGAAATGAACAATTACATGCACACAAGAGGAAAAAAAGTGTTCGACCTGCTTGCGTTCCTATATTATCGCTGATCTTTCTGTTGCGGTGTTGCGTTCCGAGCACTTATGTTTGTTTGAAATTTTCACAATAATTGCCAAAGTAAAAAGGTTCCTTGTGTTCAATGTGTTCGTGTAGTTGATAAATCTTCTTGATATAGGTATGTATTTAAACGATGTGTTGCTTGTGTTCAATCAAATTAAAGTTTGATCCTGGTGCAATCTGTAATGTAGGTCGTGGTGGACTTCACTGCCTCATGGTGCGGACCATGCCGCTTCATCGCACCGATCCTGGCTGACATTGCTAAGAAAACTCCCCATGTCATCTTCCTCAAGGTCGATGTCGATGAACTCAAGGTATATATTCATATGTAGTTACATATCTTTACACCGTCGTATGTGCTAATATTCGGGACAAAATTTCATTAGACCTCTACATGAACATGAACCCATGGTAGCATCTGCGCCTTGCCACAGCTTGAGACCATATCTTGCTAGTTGCAACGTGTGACCATATTTTGCTAGTTGCAAGGTGTAAACTTTGTGTTTGAATCCAATTATACTCGCCTCTCACCTAACGAGGAGAGGGACTCGGTGTATTGAAAGTTCAGGACTTATCTACTGTTGAAAACATTTTTTTGGTACCTCTGTTATGAGTTTGAACTTCAGATTGAAAGGGTTATCATGTGTCATATTGAATATTGGATCTTGTCATTATCTAATTGAGTATAAATTTTCGGTTTTGCTGTAGGCTGTGGCGGAAGAGTGGGCTGTCGAAGCAATGCCAACATTCCTCTTCCTCAAAGACGGAGAGCTTAAGGACAAGGTCGTGGGTGCTAGGAAGGAAGAACTTCTGGCGACCATAGCCAAACACGCCTGATCAACATTCCATGTTTATGATCCTTGCTTATGCTTGTTCTTATTTTCGATCGATTATAACGATCTCCCAGATTATTTATGGCGGACCCTTTTATCATGTGTTCCCAACCTGATATTTCCAATGCTGTGTTGTGTCATGCTCTGGATGTTATGATAAATCGGTAGGCTGATTCAGTAATGGCAACTCGACATTTTCGTGCTTCTTTCCAGTCGCCTTTGAGATCGTAAGGGCTCTGTACGAAGCCGGAACATTTGCTACATTCTGTTTTGATGTTGTACAAGAGGAAATGCTCGAACGAGAATCACAGGTGGTGTTACCGTGGTGAGTTGGCTGAGATCTGTCATGTCTCAGTATTAATTTTGTTCAAGTCCTTGACTGTAATCTCCAAGCTAAAATCGGTAAGCAAGCTTGATAAAGTTTATTCATGGCCGTGACATGTTACACTACCATGAGTTTAAATAGACAACTCAAAGGCCATGAGTGTGTCACACTTTTTTTCATCTTTACAGTCGACAAACTTTAGCTCATCCTAGCTTCCGAAATCTCATGGTGTGCATCACAACAACTTATCGCATCTTCATTAAGTGTGTTGCAGGATAAGATTCATGCAAATTTATCATGTATTTATTTAACGTGGAATATTGTTGGAGTTATAACAAGTAACTGAGTAGATAATGTAAATAACCATGAAGGTTGATTTTGTGTAATCTTTTTAGCTATTTTTGCAGAATTTAACACTTTTCCGTTTTTGACGTAGTTTAGAGTTTTTACACTGACAAATGTACAACATGTTCTTGTTAGAGAGACTTCTACAATATCCAGCAAAGTGAGACTCTCATCAGTGATTTTCTGAGGCGATGATGGCGGCGATGCGCCGGCTGCCGTCGATCTCCGCCCCCATCTCCGCTGCCGCGTCCCTCCGCCGCTCGCCGCCGCACCAGATCCTCTTCTTCCCCTTCCTCGCGTCGTCCCTTCCCTTCCACAGACCGCTCTCGCTCTCTTACAACTCCGTCGCCGTGCCTTCTTCTTGCTCCGATTCAGGCGTCGCCAACGAGTCAGCCGCGCAGGAGATTCACGGATCTGGTAAGAAGGTGAGGAATCTGGACTTCGAACTTCGAACTCTAACTCTAACTTGATAACTGGATGAGATTCGTTAAAGTGTTGAGTGTTAGAGTGAGGAATTAGGAGTTGTTGATTGAAGTGCAAGGTGTTGGTCGATTGGGATGATTACTGGCTTGGCTATGTGAAGATGAGGTTTGATTGTTAATGGCGAAGGTGTGGATTATAACATTGATGGAAGGGAGAGTGGAGAGGATTTGATTTAACTATACCATGAGCCAAATTACACATTGTTGGAAGATCGAATGCCTTGGTGTGGCGGAGGTTTTCCATACGATGTTCGAGGTTTGTGATTGAGGATGAAATTGTGCTATTGCTATTAGGAATACATGGCCTTTGATGTGTAGAGTATGTAAGTGGAGCGCTATGTGTGTGATGAATTTTATGGACTTTTCCTTGTCATTAGTTCTTTAGTAGTTTATTCCTGGTACAACTCGTTCTCAAGGTTCCATATGTAACTTTATGTAGTGTATCGAGTGACAGATGGATGCTAGTTGGTCATTGTTGTTATTCAGTGTTTTTAGGCAAAAGCCGTGGTTTGTGATGTTCCTTGCTATGTGGATCAACTGTATTTGTAGAATGAGGTTAAGCTGTTTTGCTATGTGCTGCTATACATCTCTATTCATGAAACTAAATAATACACAATGGAGGTGTAAAATGCTGTTGTGCTTTTTGCGTTTTACAGCAACATTTTTGCTAAATTAGGTTTAAAATGTAATAAGACGTTGTTTCTCCTTGCACTGACTAAAACATGTTTGAGTTTTGTTTATGTTTTATGGAAGCCTCTTTGGTAATATCATATAATGCGGGCCAATATTCAAATAGTGGCTGTCTGTGTAATTGATTCATTTTTGGATTTGTAGGGGCATTTGAAATCTGGGCTCTATTTGGTTGGTACTCCAATAGGGAATCTTGAAGATATCACTTTCCGGTATATATATACGGGATGCAAAGATCACCCAGTGCTTTAATATATTGAATTTTGTTTTGCAATCACTTAGATATTAATATCGATGATGTAGTGCTCTCCGGGTGTTAAAATCTGCTGATGTTATACTTTCTGAAGACACAAGGCACTCAGGGAAGTTGCTCCAGTTTTATGGCATCAAAACATCTTTGATAAGTTACTGAGCTACTCCTATTATTTTCAGAAGTTTCCTCTGGTTTCTAGGCTTTCTAACTGGAGCTTTAGATTCTAGATGAGCTATCACAAATATAATGAGTCCCAGCGAGAAAGGACAGTTTTGAGACAGTTGCAACAGGGAGAGATTGTGGCTCTTTGTAAGTGATGCTGGAACACCTGGAATCAGTGATCCTGGCATGGAATTGGTGAATATCTTTTTCTGGTTGCTTTATCATCACTTCTTTCAGTCCACAGTCCACATTTCACATACTATTTTATGCACTTTTAGTTCCGCTCATGAAAAAAACTTGGTTTTTTGTCGTGTTGTCCATGGTTGTACAGAGTACCTCCATTTAATTATTGAACGATGAAAAATGTTGTGTAGGTAAAACTTTGTGCCAAGGAGAATATACCCATGGTTCCTATTCCTGGGCCGTCTGCCGTCATAACAGCCGTTTTTGCTTCAGGATTACCAATGGATGAGTTTACATTTGGTATTTGATTCATATTATCAATCTCTAGTAAAACTTACCGTGTGCACTTGGACATCTATCTATATCATTGAGATGGGTTTTACATGGATTTTGTTTTCCTTATATTGCTGCAGTCGGTTTTCTTCCAAAGCATGCTAGCTCAAGAAGACAAAGGCTAATGCTCGTTGCTAATCAGACAGCTGTGCAAATATTCTTTGTTCCTCCTCACAAATTTCTTCAGTTTCTAGAAGAGACTTCATTAATTTTCAGTGAATCAAGGTAAGTTATATCCCTGCTTTAGGTTGACCAGGTGTGTTTTGAAGTCTTATGCTCTAGAGTCTAGTCATAAATCAAGTACAAACTCTGGCTATAAAATATATGAACACTCTCAGGTGACCATTGTTCACCGCTGCAAGGTTTTTGTGAGCAATTTGAATCATTAGCTGTTTCTTAGGCATTACTGTCGACTCATGCTGGACAAGATCAATTATTCATGTGCAGCATAGTTTCATTTTCTTTGAAGAGAAGAAATTCTCATCTGTAATTGGCTATGACAATTCAGGCAATGTGTTATAGCTCGAGAGATGACTAAAATTCACGAAGAGGTAAATCTGTTTGCATCCTTCTTTGATGATATGGTTGGTACTTGGTAGCACTACACTTTGTGATATATTCTTCATGCTGTATCATCTTTCATAATCAAGTGGAGATATTTGAGTTCTTATGGAGGGACTGAAGTGTTAAAATAGTTAGCTGTTTACTGGTTGGACTAATTAAATAAAGCAAATCTAGTTGTCTGCTGCCTATTCATTGTATGGATCTATTCGGTTTATATAAAAATGATCACCTACAAACGGATACCATCTTAGATTCTAGCAAGGGAGAGATGGGCACAAGTGTAATTAATTGGCTTACAATTTAAAAATTGTCACTTTGGTGAGGGAGAGATGGCATGACTGAGCAACGCATAAAATTTTCCAACAAGTTGTTCTTGTCCTCTTTTTACTCTTTGAGTTACTAGCACAGAGAAATGGGAAGAGGTTGTGACTCAGCAAGAGGCAAGCACTTTATCCTGATTCTGATGGTCATGTTTGTTGTTTCCATCAATGATCATCCCTAGCCTTTTCAATCTCCTATGTGGCTGTTTCATTGATGCCGAGGTAGTTGTTTATTCTGCCACAAATGGTTACATGTTGATACTCTCATTGGATAATGTCCTTAGTTCTGGCGTGGTACTTTGAGAGAAGCAAAGGAAGCATTTCTACTCCGTCAACCTAGAGGAGAAATCACAGTTTTGGTGGAGGGAAACCCCGATAATGAAGCAGAGTCGCCACCAGTCTCAAATTGAGGATGAATTGAGAAGCTTGATAACTAGCGGGCATAGCCTCTCCATGGTAATTGACTTGTTTATACTTTATTCAGTTATTGAAGCCGTTTTCTTGCCTTGATACAATGTCAACGAGTTGATTGCTAATCATTTGTTTTATTTTGTTTTTGAGTGATGTCAACCACTTTATTCAGTTTTGTTTTAGTGATGGTGAGTACGAGTAGGTAAGGGTTTCGTCAGAAATCATATCTAGCTATCGGATAGTTTTCATAACTAGAAAAGGTAAAAGTAACATATCATCCCCTGCTTTGGAAACACGACAGTAAATTTTGTGGGGAATTCAGACCTCCTTTACCAAAGATGCAGAGTTTCTGTCTTGGAGCTCTATATATGACTGTAGTCAATGTGGTCAGTTAATATCTCTACTATCATGCTGTTAAGGCAAGATCTGGATTCTGAACTATCGTGATTAGCATAAAAGGTAGAGAAAACATATTATCTTCTGAGATGAAGGTTCAAACTGTTTGGACTGGATGAATTCAATTATGGTCAAGGGTGAGGTTTCGTTTGCCACATTAACAGTTGGTAAAGCTATGAGCAGTGCTTTGTCGTGGACGTTGTACATCAGTAGTTTACATAGTTTGGCATTCAGGCCGTGAAGTTAGTCGCTGAAGGGACTTCGGTGAAGAGAAAGGAGGTTTATTCGCTCGCACCGAGGAAATTTCGGAAGCAACTCGAGTCACAAGATGACTGAATGCCTTGAGATTTCTCAGGTTGGTTGTAATTCGCTGTGACCGCAATCAACTATAGCAACTCCTTTTATCGCTATTTATGAACGGTCCCAACTGAATGTTTGCAGAGTAATGTACTTGACGCGAAATATGAAAGCTTTCACTTGGTTGATGAATGCTACTTCTGAGCCTCTACAGGTATGTTTTGAAGAAACCATGCTTCATTTGCAGCGATGTTACCTGCAGAATTATGGAGAGAGACAACACCAAACTTGAAGTTGTGCTTTAGCTGAATATGGCCTTAGGTCCTTACCCTAGATACGCTTTAGGTACATTAGCTGTCATCTATGACGTTTAGGGTTCGAGGAAGTACTCAGCAATAAATTAAGCTACTTTCTATTCCTGGAGAAAAAGAACTCGCTTTACTTTCCCCCTTGCAGCCAGTACAATAAGCATGCTGTGGCGGCCAAAAGTGGGCATAATTTATTTATTTATTATTTATTTGATAAAAGTTGGCATAATTTATGATCCATCTAAAAGGCAACTTAAATAGTTTGATACTGGTGTTATTTCATTGCTGAAAACTATATGCATGTGTGGCATGCTTAGTGATTTATTTGGTTTAAGTGTCTTTTGGTTCGGGTTGGTTCAGCTTGTGATGTGTTAGGTGCTTGAACAACTAATCCGTGTCGTGAGTCTCATGACCTAGACTTTCTTGGACTAGAAAGTTGGAACTCATACCTAAGACCAGACCCTTAGACCGAAGAACTGATCCTATAAGCTTAGGTTAGGCTGGATTAGATATATTACTTCCGGTCTCGCGGGCCTTTTCTGTACACTACCTTATGCTATCCTCTCTCAACCTGAGAGAGTGAGTGACTCGGTTTTCTTTGTTGTGCTGCTAGGGCGATTCTATGAGAACAAGTTGAATACAAAGCGATGGGTTGTAGGAATGGAGTCGCGAGTCACATCGATCCCTAGGTATGGTGAGAACAGTGGAACCTGTCAAGAGGTGGAATAAGCATTCCAATCAGCACAGTGGATGATGTATGGCAGTTCCATTTATGTCCTGGTAGAATATAGGATCAAGGCCGAAATGAGAGTTTGAGTTGGCACGACAATCTCCAGTAGTCTATCTGAGACCATTGATTTACCATAAAAATCATCCCTCACCTGCGAATTCTAGGTCATTCTTTCCTGTTTGATATGAGAGTGACGCTTAGGCCAGATTATGATGGCGACACTGGATGAATCTTGGGACAGAAAGCTGATGTGATGGATAGACGTCGAAACCAACAGGTTCCACCAATTTCCTTGGCCTTGCATTGAGGTAATAGATTAGAACGTGAGCATTTTGATTCCTCTAATGATAGATGAGAAAGCCTAGGGCCTTGAGTTGTTGAGAATTCCCTTTCCTCCTATTGTTACTTCAACATCATGGAAAACCAAAGTCTAAGAAACAGATGTTGTTAGAATCTAGATACTGTTCAAGGTTAAAATCAACATCCACCCGCTTCCTGCCCTTCCTTTATTCGGTAGGTTCATTCGGTTGCCAGGTTGCTACCATGGAATTGATAGGACGGCCTAGGATCGATATAATATTACTGCGTGATTATGCAATGTCACCGTTCTAGGCTGTTGGTTGCTGTTTAATCAAGCATACTTTTACGCTTTCTAATTTGAAATCGATGCTAGCTAGCATGACTGTTAGCATGAAACTATTGCAAATGATACCTATTTGCTTTCGGCATCTTAATACTATGTTGTCAAAAAGCGATCTGATCTGCCGTGGTTTAGGCTTGTTCATGATCCATTAGTTTCATTGTCCTAAGCATATTTTGTCTCTGTTCGTGCAGGAACGACGAAACGACGTCTCCTGTGCCCACTGTCTTCCAATAGAAACCCTAGCACGAAAGCAATAGTTAACTGCAATGCTAGAAAGGAAGACTCGTCAGTTTTTGCACTTGTTGTACTCGGGCTCGCCCCGCCCGATGATTTGGGGCATTTTCGCAAGCGAAATGATCATTCTGGTGTACCTCACATTGTTTGCTTGGGTCCAATTTCTGTGGAAAGTGGTCTCCTGTTCATTCTGGGTATGTCTTGTGTCTCCATTGTGGCTGGTCGCTCGCAATGCCTTCAATTCCCTTCATTCTCATCTATAGAGCGATTCAAGTTTTTCATGTTCACGGCATGTGTTACTACATGGCCTGTCGTATCTCCACGGATGCATCTTATGGTAGATTACATCCTATACAGATCGACGTATAACTCGTTTTACGTTCTACATTATGTTCCTGTCGTGTGTTTCCTGTTCTAACAGGAAGAACTGTGAACTGTACCTCCTTCAGTCCCCCTAGCATTTTGACCTATTGAATATGCAGCGTGACCTTTTGATGTGGTTGTAACTCATTTATGCGTAGGTAACTGGTGACGAGAAACAAATATGGATGAATGGAGTATTGTTAATGTTGTCTTGAGTATCCGAACCTTTAAGGACTATCAGACGCGCAAACGAACAGCACAGGATGGTTTTGGTAGAGTCGCGGGCGCGACAGACGACACACCGATTTTGTGTTCTGTTTTATTTGCGGATCCTATAATTAGTTTGTTTTAGGGTTTTGTTCGATGACGACGATTATAGAGCGACAGAGGACGATTGTTTGGCAATTCCTAGTAGCTTTTGAGTGCACACAAAGTGTGATTGAGCGATTAGGTTTAGTAAACGGCGTAAACGTTGTTTGATTGTGGATTTCTGTTTTTTGTGAGTTTTTTCTTCCCCTTGAGAGTTTTTCCCACGTAAATCTGATGTTTATTTTTTCGCTGATTTCGTTTGATTGCTGATTTATTATTCCTTATTGTTCCGCGTTTGTTTCGGGTTGTTATTCGTAACAAGTGGTATCAGAACAAGGTTGATAGGGTTCAGAATTTCGGTTCTAGGGTTTTAGATTATTTTTTATGACCAGAGTTTCTTTTGGTTTGAAAGGTTTCAAAAGGTAGAAACTTTGTTGTGTTGTTCCTGTTGTTGAGACAATGGTGAATACAGTTAAGTTCAAGATTGAGTTTTTTGATGGGAAAAATAATTTCAGCATTTGACAGAATACGATCAAGGATGCTCTTGTGCAGCAAGGACTGTTTAAGACTCTGAGAGGAATCAAGCCCGCAGATATGAAACAGGATGATTAGGAAGAACTGAAAGCAAAGACAGTAGTTATCATCAGATTGAGTTTGGTGTCACAGGAGAAGTATAGGTTCTAAATGAGGTCTCATCGGCGAAGATGCGAGAGAAGTTAAAATCTGTTTACATGTCTAACTCATTATCAAATAAGCTTTATTTGAAGGCAGACTTGTTTGACCTTAAGATGAAGTAGGGGACGGATTTTAACGACCATATTGCCGAGTTTAATCGGCTTGTGACACAGCTGACTAGTCTGGATATTAGAGTTGAAGAGGAGGATCAGACATTGATTTTGCTCAAATCACTTCCTAGTTCCTATGCTGCACTGAAGACCACTTTATTTGTAGGTAAAGACGAGTTAATTGTGAAAGAGGTGACATTAGTAGTTCTTGATGTGAGTAAACTGAATCCTACAGGTTCCAGTGATTTCGGGGAGGGATATGTTGCTAAGTTAGAGAATAGAGCAGAGGTCATCAAAGGAACAAAGGTAGCAGAGGAAAATTCAAATCGAAATCATGAGGTTCTCGTGATTTGTCCCAGGTGGAGTGTTACAAGTGTCATGAGAAAAGGCATATGAAAGCACAGTGTTCTCAGAATAAAAGCAGATCGTTCGAGAAATCATCCAGTTCTGCAAGTATAGCAGAGAATGTGGACAATAGCGATGGTGATCTTTACATTTAGCTTTGGTAGCTCGAGGTAATACTTTGTTAAATGAGTGGATTATGGATTGCGGGTGCTCATTTCATATGTGCCACGTGAGAGGGTGGTTTGATAAACTGACGCCATGATGCGGAGGTTCTGTGTTAATGGGCAATGACGCGGTGTGCAGAGTTGTTGGGATTGGAACTATTAAGGTCAAAATATTTGATGGGATACTTAGAACATTGAGGATGTGCGGTATGTCCCAGATCTTAGGAAAAATCTGATATCAGTCGGCACTCTAGACTCAGTTGGTTGTAGGGTATCAGTCAGAAATGACATCCTGAGGGTGTCAAAGGGATCGCTGGTGGTTATGAAGGTAGAGAAGACATGAAACTTGTACAAATTGATTGGGAGCACAGTTTTGGGTGGAGGTGCAATGGCTTCAGGTTCAAATTCAGTTAGTGATGACACCAAGCTTTGGCGTATACGGGTAGGGCATTTGAGTGAAGGTGGTATGGGATATCTTTACAAGAGAAATTTGTTGAAGGGGGTGAAATCATGTGAGCTAGAATTCTGTAAATTTTGTGTTCTTGAGAAGTAACGTCGTGTGAGCTTCAAGACAGCATCTCATTCTAGTAAGGAGGTGTTAGATTATGTACATTCCGATATCTGAGGACCTATCAAGGACACATCAATAGGTGGAGCACAATACTTTGTGAGCTTCATTGATGACTACTTTAGGAGAGTTTGGGTATATTTCATGAAGTAGAAGTCAGAGTTATTCAGTATCTTCAAACAATGAAAGGCACGAGTTGAGACTCAGTCAGGGAAGAAGCTGAAGTATCTCAGATCTGATAATGGTACAGAGTACACAGATGATCAGTTTGTTCAGTTATGCAAAGATGAGGGCATCATCAGGCACTTCACGGTCAGAGATACGCCAGAGAAGAATAGAGTAGTTGAAAGGATGAACATGACTTTGCTAGAGAGAGTTAGATGCATGAGGTTGAATGCAGGTGTGCCTAAGAATTTTTGGGCAAAGGCTATTAACACAGCTTGTTATCTCATCAATAGAAGTTCATCTTCAATCATTTCACAAGAGGTATGGTCTGAAAAACCTGTTGACTATTCTATTTTGAGAGTTTTTGGATGTCCTGCCTATGTTCACATGCAAAGTTAGATCAAAGCAATGCATCTTTCTTGGATATGAGGTTGATGTGTAAAGCTATAGGTTGTGGGATCCTGTAACGAAGAAGAAAGTGGTCAGCAGAGATGTGATCTTTGATGAAGATCACATGGTAAAACAAAACAGAGGAGATGTTAATGTCAAGGATAAGCAGATCGAGATAGAGTTTTTAGAAACGAATGAGCAAGTTTCTGATCAGTAGGGCTTAACATAGATTGATCAGATTGATCAGGTTGATCAGGTTGAGCAGATTGTAGCTGATATAGGCCCAGTGCAACAGCAGGAGCTATACAGTATTGTCTTAGGTAGAGATAAGCGGAATCCAAAGGCTTCTGAGAGATATGATTTTGAAGACATGTTTGTTTTCGCATTAGTTGCTGGTGGAGATGATCCTAATTCTTACCATGAGGTTATTAATTCTGATGACCGTGATAAATAATTGTCAGCTATGGTGGAGGAAATAGAGTCACTCAAGAAAAACCAAACTTAGGAGTTGATGAAACTTTCAGAAGAAAAGAAGCCAGTTGGTTGCAAGTGGGTGCTCAGGATTAAGGAGGGTGAGAAATACAAAGCTCGTCTAGTGGCTAAGGGTTTTTCTCAGAAAAAAGATATAGACTACAACGAGATCTTCTCTCTAGTGGTGAAGCACACATCTATTCGATTGATTTTGGCATTGGTCGCAACTTTTGATATGGAGTTAGAACAGATGGACGTGAAGACTGTATTTCTTTATGGTTTTTTAGAGGAGATCATCTACATGAATCAGTCGGAGGGGTTTGTGGAACCTGATAAAGAAGGGCTGGTTTGTAAGTTGAAGCGGTCGTTGTATGGCCTGAAAGAATCATTAAGGCAGTGGTACAAGAGATTTGATGGGTTTATTGTTTCACACGGATATTCTCGTAGTGAGTATGACCCTTGTGTTTATTTTCGTTTTTGTGATGATGGTTCTGTTGTGCTACTTAGTCTCTATGTAGATGATATGTTAATTGCTTCGAAGAATAGAGATGCAATTCTTCAGCTGAAACAGATGTTGAGCTCATAATTTGAGATGAAGGATCTTTGTGCTGTGAAAAAAATCCTAGGCATGAAGATTGTCCGTGATAGAGCATCAAAGAAGTTGTGGTTTACTCAGAAAGGCTACATTGAGAAGATTTTGGTGAAGTTCAACATGAAGAACGTAAAATCAGTTGCAATTCCTTTGAGTGCCCAGTTTAAGCTGTCAGCTCAACAGTGTCCAGATTTAGATGAAGAGGTGGAACGTATGTCTCGTGTGCCGTATGCTAATGTGATAGGGTGGTGTCTCATGTATGCTATGGGGTGTACTCGCCCAGATATTGCTCAAGCTTTTGGTTTAGTTAGTAAGTATATGGCTAATCCAGGAAGAGAGCATTAGAATGCTGTGAAGTGGATTCTGCGGTACTTGGTTGGAACTACAGATTATGACATCTTGTTTAATAGCCAGGATGCGAAGAGTGATGTAGTTGGTATGGTTGATGCAGACTATACAGGTGATTTGAATTCCTGGAGGTCTACCAGTAGGTATGTGTTTACTTTAAGTGGTGGTCCCGTGAGTTGGAGGTCAGTCCTGCAGGATGCGGTTGCTCTGTCCACCACAGAGACAGAGTATATGGCTTTGACTGAGGCAGGAAAGGAGGCTATATGGCTCAAGAATATAGTGCAGGAACTTGGTTTCAAGCAGGAGAATAGTGTCTGTGTGTTTTGTAACAATCAAAGTGCAATCTATTTGGTTAAGAATCAGGTTTATCATGCTCGGACAAAACATATTCATGTGAGGGTTCATAAGATCCGAGAATGTGTGAATTCTAAAGACATAGATTTGCGGAAGGTTCACACAAAGGACAACGCAACTGATATAATCAAGGGGGTCACAAAGATCAAGTTCAAGCGGTGTTTGGACTTGATTTATGTTATTTTATGCTGAATGGTGTGGTGGTGCATCCCTCCATACGAATAAGGGATGCAAAAACGTGTCAGGTTATGACACGGGAGGATCGCTAGTTAGAATCACTGGTTGTGATGCGTCTACTCAAGCCAAGATGAAGATTATTGATGTTGTCTTGAGTATCCGGAATTTTAAGGAACATCAGGCGCGCAAACGAACAGCATAGGGTGGTTTTGGCAGAGTCGCGGGCGTGACGTAGCTGGGTCGCGGGTGCGTCACATGTCGCGGGCGCGACGTTTATTGTGTCGCGGACGCGACGGACGACAGTTTTATGTTCTATTTTATTTGCGGACCCTATAAATAGCTTGTTTTAGGGTTCTGTTTGATGACGACTATTATAGAGCGGCAGAGGACGATTGTTTGGCAATTTCTAATGATTTTTGAGTGCACACAAAGTGAGATTTAGCGATCAGATTTAGAAAACGCTGTAAACGCTGTTTGATAGTAGATTTTCGTTCTCCGTGGGTTTTTTATTTCCCTTGAGGGTTTTTTCCACGTAAATCTGATATTGTTTACTTTCTCACTGATCTCGTTTGATTGTTGATTTATTATTGTTTATTGTTTCGCATTTGTCTGGGGTTTTTATTCGTAACAAGTATTGGAGCGTGTCGTCGTCTCGCATTGAGCTTCTTGTCGTCGTTGTCGATACGTTATGGTTGCAAGTCGAGTCTATTTCGATGCCGTTTAATGGTAATAAATCTTATGTTATATCGTACGAGTATACAGGTGTGGAAGAACATTTTCAGCCACGAAGTAGATGGTATAACAGTCGAGATTGAAAGTGAAAAATAATATAAAATACGTTCTTTTTATACTGTAACTTTATTCTGTTTTGTTTCTCTCTCTTTTTTTTTTTCTTTTTGTTCTTTCTTTCTTTCTGGTCACTATTACGAATCATGTTTGGTGAGCCTCGGACTTGAAACAGTAATCAACATTACATGATTGGTAACACACATAGGAAGGTCCATGCAATAACTTACACATATTAATTAAACAAATAAAATTAGGAACACTTGTCACGCTACTTATGGAGGGTTAGTAGATTAACACTTATTGCATGCTGGTTATATAGAAACACCATTTCTCATTTACAACAAAAACAAAATGTATTGCTATTACATCATTAGTTATGGAATATAATCCATATTTTGGTAAGATAAAAGTCCTTCAGACATTGCAACTTCTGACGATGTGGTTGTTACTGATAAGAGAACGAAGGTACACGACAATCGAGTCTCAAGAAACGATATGAATGTTAACTTCAGACTTCAGATAGTTACTCTAAAAAGACTAAGTTATGGACAATCTTTGGATCTTGACGATAGAAAACATCTCAAATAACCGTCTTAGAAATATCGTAACCTACACTGTTTGTAACCTCTGATGAAAGTCAGTAATGTGAACTTAAGTAAAAATGTTTCACCAAAAGCCAAAACATAATATGGTCCAGTTTCTGATTATAGGCTCCTGTTACGCAACAGTAGATGATGTGGTTGCTGATGCATTTAGGTTTATAGTTACATTTTTTTTATATATAATCTTATACCTTAGCAAGGATAAGGACAATTTTAAACTGGTTTGTCTAACTCAAGTATACAGTAGGTTTGAGTTTAGCTCATTGTGCTCTCAAAATTATGAATGGTATGATTCTCGAATTTGAAATCATAGACAACAAGGATCCCGTAGAGCTGTTTTGTTTCATTAGTTATTAATTCATGATTCTTGATTCCCAAGTCATCTATTTTTATTTTTTTTATAAGTCATCTAATTTTATTAAGCAAGGATGTAAGAAAATTATTTTGTGGATGAAAGCACCCAACGTAAACTATCTAAAGTATTATAGGACAATATATTTATGTAAAACTACATCTAATCATCCTACGTCTTGCACCAAAATTTACCTTTATACTGGCATAAAATTTAAAAGAAATGAAATGTATGTTTTGACACATTATGTGAAATACTTCCTTTGTCTAATAATAATCGTAATATTTGGTCACGTCAGCGATAAATTTGACGACATTAGGAATGATCGCGGGATAAAAAACGATTTTTTTATAAATTTATCTGAAATATCAAACATAATTTAAGTTACGAATTATGATCCTTGGTCAAAATAAAATTCATATCATATCGTTTACGAATAAAAAATATCGCATCAAAATGGATAGTAAATAATATAGTTATTGGACAACATTATAGTTATTACGGAACAGAAGAATAATGAAATGACAGTCGTAACATAAATAAAGGATTGAGGTTAAATTGTTTGTTTTTAATTTTTATAATCCGTTCATAGGTTTTTGGTTCTGTTGTTTTATCTCTTAATATACGATATATCAAAACACCTATTTCCTTAACCCTAGAACTTAACTAGTACTCTATCGGTCCGGAAGAGTGTAATATTTTGATTGGGATCGAAAATTTATGTTATAATAGAATTTTTTTTATATTCGTGTAATAATAGGATTTATTGAAGTAAAATAGAGAGAAGATAGTGAGATTGTAACATATAAAAAGTGATTTATTATTTTTTATGTTTAAATAAAAAATATTATAGTTATGATAAAATTATCAAATATAATAGATGTTCTATTTTTTTTGTAATTGAGTGATTATAACATGAACGAGACGGAGGTATAATAATCTGGGTACTTACATAACCTTCGATTATATGTGGCGTATACAATGAGAAATCATATGATAATAAGTATACATTTGCACACAAACGTGTGTGTTTGTGTGCCCCTACACCCACCTCTCCGTCTCTTTCACCTACTACTACGAATACAGCTATCACAAACAATCCACCATCACCATTTCTTCACTCTCCTCAATTATTTTTATTCTCCTTCATCACCACAACCCAAAAAGAAGAAGAAGAAAAAAACCAAAAAAAAAAACCCATGTATTGATTCCATGATTCTTAGTTCATACACCACAAACCAAGTCATATCTTATCAAAATTGTGTTTTTTCCCCCGTTTTTTTCATTTGGGCGTTATTGATTTGATTAGATTAGTGGCTTCTAATCCTGTTTAAGGGAGTGTGTTTAGGTCCACCAGCTGGTGGTTAGCCATGACCCTCTTTGAAGCAAACCAAAAAACCCACACAACAGAAACCCAACTGCAAAGATTGAATCTTTGGAGCAGTTGATGAGATAATATCAAGATTTTTATATTCAAGGAGAGGAAAAAGAAGAAGCTGTGGGTATTCAATCATTTTTGCCTGCCTGCCCTCTTGTTCTTATTGTTATTTTAATCTCAAAGTTTGTTTCTTTATTCATTTGGGTATATGATTATTGTATGGTTTTTTGGGTGTGTATAAGTGGAGGAGTATTATAATCTTGAATTGATGTCATTGTTTTATTGGGGGGATTGAAAGGTGCTTGGTTTTGTGAAGATCTCTTGGGATCAGTTATTTGTTTGTCTATCTCGTTGTGCTCCCTGATTGAGGCACAATATTTCTCATCTGGGTTCTCAAGGTAACTTGAAATTTCATTGCCCTTTTTGTTCAATTTGTATTTTTGATGATTTTTTATGGTGTTTTCAATTATGGGTTTTGTACTGTTTTGATGGTGGATAAGTATTCTTCTCATCTGGGTTTGACTTTGGTTTTCCTAAAATTCATGGTTATGACAAGTTTCAAGCATTTTTGGGTACTGAGAAGGAAATAATGTTTGGGGAATTCTTCATTTTGATTCATCTTGTTTGTTTGATGATTCATTGAATATGATGTTGATGATGATCAATGGAGTTTGAGGGTTTTTTTTTGTATTGGTGAATTGAGATGATTCTTTGATAGTTGCAGTTTATGTGGATTCGATGTTGCCAGTGTCCTC
>JAOVYX010018245.1:0-20524 GCA_035668315.1 Drosera spatulata | reverse complement strand
CCCCCCCCCCCCCCCCCCCTCGAGCACCATCATCACCACCTTCAAAGCCTTTTCATCCTCAAACACGCAGACATACGACATCGCCACACCACCATCACAATCAAACAGCTACCATCCATCGCCATCATCACCACCACCACGCAACAACCACCACCAGCACCAACACTATCATCGCAACCTCCCCTGCACGTTCCCTTCGTGTTTATTCGACCTTAACGCGAACCACACCGAAACAAGCACTACACGACACCATCGACCCCCACCCTTCAAACCACCACGACCCGATGTTATCATCACTCTCTGAAGCGTCCGACTACCATCAAAAGCTTCCCCAAGTAGAGCAGCAACAGTTCACGAAGCCCACATGTCGGATACTTCTTAGCTCTCATGAAAACCTACGTGAAACAGCTCTAGGTTTTTTCGATGACTAACAGTGACATGAGGGATCGCAGGAAGGCGACAGAGCAAGGGAGCAACGGATGTGGCCTTGGGTGCTTAGGGTTTCAAGAGTTATACATGAATAAAGCTTGAAACGCTTCATCGAAGCTTTCCGACGACTTTTCGATGACCCTCCGGTGACTAGCGATAATAGAGGGTGGCAGGGAAAAAGGAGGTGACTGGTGACGTTGGGTGTTAGGGTTTGTTAGGGTTTCTTGAAGCTTAAGGCGTTCTAGGGTTTCACGCTTCAAAGATAACTTAGCCCCTCTCGATCCATCTCGTGCTTAATATTTTATCTATATGATACGTCATTGATTATAATGAGGAGAGTACTGCCAAAAGGGCGATGAAATGCTTGGTTACTTGATTTGCATGTTAAGGTGTTAAGCGAACTAGGGTTTTGTTAATTTATACATGGTTGCATGCAATAGGTTATGGGACATCATTTTAATGCTATATATGACCCCCAGAATGCCCAGAGTATATTGCGTTGTATGCACGTATGCTTAGCGTGATAATACGATGAGTTATGCTTAATCACGGGATTTAGGTTTAAAGGGATACTAAATATACCATTAGGGTTAACAAGCACTATTTTAATGTTAATCATGATCCCATGGTGCCATGGGTATATCTCGTACATGTACGTATGCTTAGTGTGACAATACGATAACTTATGCTTAATCACAGGGTTTAAAAGGGTACAAATATACTATGGGGGTATCAGGTTATGTTAACAAGCCTTGGTATTAGGACTGAGATACGGGATAAATGTTTTACATGTTTGATATGTGATGTGGGATATTGGGGTTGAAACGGGATAGAATATGCATCATTATAACATAAATATCCTCTCGGGAATTAATTAAAAATGACCCTTAAATGCTTGAATAAAAAGGACACGGCAGCATAAAGCTTGGTTGCTTTATCTTTATGAAATGAACTAATGAAAAACGAATCAAATAATGTACGTGTTCTTGAGTTTTGAAGGTCAAGCGTTCTGAGCCTTCGAGGATCCAAGTGGATCGTTGTTTAGTCATTTGGAAACCTTAAAGGCATTTATGATATCTTTGGATTCTAAGTATGTCTTTTCCTTGAATTATCGTAACGGGTAAGTAGAGACTAGCTAGGGAGGGAACGACAGCGTGCTCAACCCCTTCGCATGCATGCAGTGGCGATAAAGCCGTTGGTGTTTGCTGTCACGGGTGACTCTTTATAGGGAGACCCTTCTCAATGTTGGTATCGCGAACCGCATTGAATGAAAAAGCGCATGGGTGGTGCGAACTGTAATTGAAACGAGTATACATTTCAAATAGATTTGTCCAGTTGACGATTGACATCCTTTTATTTGAATCAGAGCCTCTCATATCTAATGGGGTGTATATTTCGGGTTGAGTCATGAACTATTAAATAAATGTAAAGAAAAGATACTTGAAGGAAATACGAATACGTATTAAACGTTACAAAACAATACTGTTTTTATACGGGGAATGGTTACTGTTGCAGTGGGCAGCCACATTCCTGTTGCATAACTCAGCGTACAGAGGAAAAAAAGTACCAAGGCACTGCATTTCCATTTCCCCCCCTTTTCCTCAATCAAAACGACTCGTTTTAAATCTCACGACCTCAAAACACTGTGTTTCCTTCGTTAGATAATGAAGAATCGAGAACAAGGAATCAACACACAGTTGAAGCCTCATTTGCATCTTCAAATTGCTCGAACTTGTTTCAAAACCAAAATTTTGATCGTGAAGGTAAGACTAGCTGTGGTGATTTAGGTTAATTTTTGGTTTATGAATTCACAATTTTAGGGCTTCGTAAGTTATCTGCCTTAATCGCTTTGGGTTTCATCGATTTGTTGTCTTAGGGTTTCTTAAATTTGAAAAATGCACATGTTGAAGAGTTCACTATATTCTGAATTTTGTGAACTGTGATCTTAAGATTTGAATAGGGCATGGATGACTTGATTGGCTGGGTCTCCTCTGTTGAGTATCATCGAGCAAATAGATTGATTTCATTTTGAATATGATTCTAATTCTGTACATTTAAGATAGGAGTCTAACTCAAATGTGTATTTTTTTTTCATCGATATTGTATTGACTGTCTTGAATCTCTGTTTCTCGCTGCTCTTCGAGTTGACCGATAACAAATTATGTTGAACTTTAAGAGGTTCACCGTTGCAATTGTGACATTCTTATCTTATTAAAGAGATCGTTTCCTTACAAGTGTATAATAAATATCCGAGGTCTCCTTATGACGATGGCTGTTTTGAATGGTTTGACAAGGTGAAGAGTCTTAGATGGAGAATTGATTACTGGACTAAAATGTGGGAGGAGACGAAGAAGCTGAAGAAACTTGTCGTTGCGCTATCCACAGTCAAGTGATACATCTTTTGTCATGACATAATCTTAGCCTTATTTTGTTTCTCGTCATGTAATGTGTTTTCCATCATAGTAGTGATGAGTGTAAAGCGGTTTCCCACCATGTAAGATAGTAGTAACCGATTGTAACGTAGCAGTATCGAGTTATTTGTAGAACTTGTTGTTATTGAGTACAACATTTATATAATCGAGTTCGCCATTCTATTTCTCTTTCTTAAAGTATGTTGTCGAACTTCTTATTGTATTTCTTAAAATTATAGTACAGCAAAGGCCGAAGCCATTATGGAACCCTGCTAGACATCCTCGTAACAGGATCTTCCTTGACCAAACTTGGAATACAACATCAGAAAACATATTGACATCTACCTCCAAAGAATATACACAATATTCCAATGAGCACACGTAGAAACATCAGAAATATAAGGAAAACACCCATAAAACACCTGCAGAAATTTGACATAGAAGAGTTCAAATCATATTTGACCTGGATCGCAGAATAAATATCAGTACATGTTGTATTGGTCTAGGAAACGATAGGATAGTCTTATATTACAAACATGGAGTATAAGACAAACTACAATAAGGACATGCTAATATCATTTTAGTGCAGCTACCAAGCCTAAAATACTACATAAACCATTACAGACACAGCTGCATCAAAAAACCATAAGTATAACTACAAAACACAAACATACTGCCATTCCGAAGAATGATCATAAAATTAATCCTACACTATCCTTCTTGACAACCCTTTGTGCTGCTTGCGTGCTTGTGGATGGCCTCAAGACCTCATTCTCTATCTCGATCTACATGCATCAGAACATACTCTTATTTAGAAACATGCTCACTTTAACAACAAGAATTCGAATACATGAAATGTAATAGCAGTTACTTTTCGCGTAACACATCTGGTCATGTTATGTCCCAAATAGTGACAATAGGAACATCTTTTATGCTTAAACACCTTGATAGGAACTTCTAGTCCAGACTTGATCTTTGAAGCAGTTTTCGGACGGCCTTTTTGTCGGGTTGTATTTTCGGGATCTCGTATCGAAACTTGAGGCATGGTCTCTATTTGTGTCCATCCAATACAGGAACCCACTTGACTTCCAACTTCCACCTCATTCAACTGAACCACACCATTTTTACGAGATTCTTCAAGCTCCAATGCATCAAAAAATTTTACAATATTGTCAATAGTATTCGATGAATTACTTGCATTATCGATGAAGGAATTCACTCTTCTACAAACAGCCTAAAACTTCATCGGATTCACCATGCCATGGCCACCATCATATTTTCTGTTTTGTTGATCTCTAACATCTTCCACTTTATATCTTGAATGAATTGTCCATCTTTTCAAGATGTACCTATCGGGAAGGCAAGATGTGTGCTTCTTTTTCAAGATGTGAAGAATATGCTTACACAAGGCTCCATAGCTCTCAAATTTGGCACATGAACAAGTATATTTGGGACCATCATTTGGATCATACTCCACTATTCTCCATAAAGACTTCTCTACTGCCAAAAGATCGACCCGAAACTGAGTAACACTTTCAATCTTAATGATCTTCTCATTGTCCACATTGTCTCTAGCAAGTTGCCACTCTTTTGCGAAAATACCAAACATTTTTCTCGTGTAACATTGAGCGGCATTCTTTTCAATGGGATGGTCCGTTGAAAGTATTGGCCTTGAATCCATAGTGATGAAATCCTCTTTCTCTTCGGCAACCCTTCGAGCACTTAATGCTTTGTCATACTATTTGACGAAGTCATTCAACATTGTGTTGGCATTGACATAAGAATCAAAAAAAGCATGTATACTCCCACTCCTTCCACTTGTTGTCATTCCTGCAAAGAATGCATCCTTCAAGTAAACTTTTGTCCAGTATCGCCTCCATTTATAAATGGAGTCCTAGTGCGAGACTTCCATTGCATATAGCTTATCACGCCTTCTATCGAAATAATGTATCAATTTGGATTTATTCTAGACAATAAGTAACTGAACTTGTGGTACTTAAGATTTCTAGAAGGATAGTGTAATAAAAATTGTAATAATTTGGTTACTAAAGATAATATGTAACCTTGTTAACCGAATGCTTTCCATTGTAATAATATAATATAACTGTTTAGTTGTTTTTCATATTTTCTATACCTAAGATCCGTTTGGGTTGTTAGCCTTACTTTGGATCGAGTGGATCCTTAAAGACATAACGCACGCTTCGGTTTAAGCTGAGCGTCGAGGCGTTATAGAAACAGAGCGTCAGATGCCAAAACCAAAGCCAGTACGTCAAAAACAACAAACAGCGTGCTTCATGAATTATAATTTTTAAGACATCGTCGTCATCGTCGTCAACAACAGTACCCCCAATAATATGTGAATCCTTGACGACAAATCCTAATTCATCGGAGTCGATAGTACGTCGACGGAGACAACAGTACAACAGCCGCCGGAGTCCAGAGTGTATCCGTCGGAACGGATACTACGTTGTTGGAGTTGACAGTACGCCACCAATGGAGTCGATAGTGCTCTTCGATCCTTCGCACCACCACCTCCGCACCTTCCCTCTTTCGCCCCGCTCTCTCTCCTCCACACTCGTCGCCGCCCTCCATCCTCATGATCAAATCCCCGAATGCATCGACCTTATCGTGAACCTTAATCCTCTCCGACAGGAGCTTCTCGAGGATTTTGTCCTCCAATGACTTCGAGCAATCGATCGTGAAAGTAATCCCCTTCTTCTTTGTTCCTCTTTTCTACGCAACGGTTGCATCTCCTTCACTTAATTTCGATGGTTTATGATAGATGATGATCACATGAAGGGAGTGAGATCGACGGTGGAAATTGAAAAGAAATAAGAAGTGAGATCTACACTCACTGAAGGAGATCGAAGATGTGTAGTGAGGAGAGAAAACAGGACGACCAACAAACGAATTAATTGGGGAAGAAAGAGGGATCAATTGATTGATTCTCTACCTTGATCTTGTACAATGATACCGTAGCTGTTTGCTCCATCAACACCACTCTTGGATGAAACTAGACTCTTGATCTCGAGTGATTAATCATATTTGGTTGTCTGAATTTACGCACACTACTTGGTAACGCGAGACTGGTAAAGACATACACTTTATAGTTCACACATGGTGAATACAACAATGAAAAAGCTCACATGCTGTGTAGTAGTACAGCAAGAACTATGGACATAGCTGTTATTTCCACTTCAACTTGAAACAAATTTTGGACATACAATCTCGACATTACATGTACCACAACACAAATTACAAGCACATATCAAGCCCTCATGCTCGATTCATATCCATTGATCGAGCTGTTCTGATATCCATCAACCGCGCTCCACTGCACCGAATTCATCAACACATGGGGGAGCTGCCTGCGGACTTCTAAATTAAAGGACTTCAGCTTCTGTTTTTGCTCCTCTCCACTGATCTTGGTGCTGCAATGACATGGAGTATTATGAGTTAGAGATCAATGTGTTTAACTTCATATGCAAATAGCATCTTGTTCTTATTAGAATGGTCGCTCTATGTGTAGGCATTAGAAATTAGGATAGGGTCTCACCTAGCCCAACAGCTTCAGATCCTTTCATGATTCGCATGCGCTTGCATGAGTCCACGAACATCCTGATGATCACAAATTAGAATGAAATGAGTCACATGTCTATTTTCAAGCTCCATATGCAAGGCAAAAAGCCCACACAAATCATGATCGCAAAATTTTGAGCGTAAAGATGATGAACTTACTCCCATGGAACATCTCCAACTAACATCCAATCTCCGTCCTTGTCTTCATAAGTGGGCACATAATCTGATCCGCTCAAAAGATCAATCAACTTGCTCTCGTTTGAGAAACTCTTTGCTCCATCAGAGCCGCAGCTTCCTGAAATTATGCATGACAGAGTTATGAGCTTAGATTCCATCATTTAACCTATGTGACTAGGTATAAACCCAACAAAACAGCTACAAGGAAATTAAATTACTGATTGTGAAGGAGCTGAACATTTTGCTCAATGCACCGGAGAGCTCCTGGTAGCTCTTGTACTGTTTCAGGTCCACCTTGCGAAGATATGGTGCCCCGTCCATGCTAACTTTTACAAAAGCCACACTGCTGCTGCTGCTGGCTGTCTTCTCTGCATCGTCGGAGCTGTTCTTCTGCACGGCCATGACATTCTTTCTGAATGATCGAACTGGTGGCCAACCCACAACTTGTGCTCTTCAATATTGAAAAAGAAAACCATGATTAGATTAGTTAGAGAAATTCCCAGTGCACTTACAGAAATCATTTTTCCTGCAGCCCAGATGAACATGAACATCTGTTAAGATTTGCGGGAAAGTCCAAGGGAGAAAATCACATCCATACCGAACTTAAATAGAATACACATGCAAGTCCGGCCTATCTTTAACACAAAAACTTAAATTGATAGGTTATATGTTGTTCACATATATATGATATTCTTTCTTTGTCTCCATAATCGATGTGGATAAATCTACTCACACATATCTTCAACATCTAACGAGGACAGTGAAAAAAAAAAAGGAAGTCAGCCGTGCACTCAAAATCACACGCTGACGGGCTATAGACTAATTAACCATACATGCTACCCTTTTTCCATAATGTCCATATTATTGTTAAGATCCAACCACACATGTTCTCATCAGACAGCACGTCAAGGAACAAAAGGAGCCGTGTTGAGGTGGGGTTTAGTAGGTGCCATGATAATCGATTAGACCACGAGATTAAAGTGAACAGAGCACAATAATTCCACGCAAAGCAAAACAATAAAGGACCATAATAATAGTGGGGGGAAAGGGAGCAAAATAAATCACATGATTGACTTTACAAGGGAACCATTTGGTTGGTAATGGAAAAAGATATATTCCAAGCTCTGTCTTCATGAAAGTGTATCGAGGGGTAAAACTCAGTCAACAAACCCAGGGTATCTATGGGTCAGACTTTACCAGCGGTAATTTCACGGCGATGCAAATCTCAATGACAACTTGACAGTCACGACCTCAGATTCCACATATAAGAAGCGTTCTAAAGATTAAGCAGCGCACCATGACAAAGTTGTTCGCCCACCATGGCAAAGCCGTTTTGATAATCCATGTGTTTATTTTCCACTGCTACCCAATTTTTCCATAGGCAACACAAGTTGGAAAAGGGAAGGAAAAGGAGGAGAATCATTCAACAGATCTGCTTGTTCAAACAAAACAAGGAAGTGTCATCACAACCCCACCCTCCTCATGTCCACCCAAAAGGAAAGGTCCGGTTCATGTCATCATCCCCATTCACCTTTCAGTTCTTACGCATGTGGTATCCATCCATGTCAATACGCTTTCGCTTTCTAACACGCCCAGCTGATACTTTTGACCATATTGGCCTTTTTTATTGTCTTCTTTTGCTAAATAAATCAGCATTTGCAATTAGCCAATTATGCACTAATTGTAATGATTAACAGTAACATGTACGGCTATTCATCTAAATTATGAAACCCACATAAACATGAACAGCATAAGATACCATTTTGACCCGTGATAACATATATAATACTACGCAAACTCCAAGCTGAGTAACTCTCAAACTCTAAGCTGAGACATAAACAAACTCCAAGCTGAGTGACTCTCGTATGTCCCGTGATAACATATATAATCATAGTTCCCATCTTCTATACGCAAACTAGAGTTCTATGTTCTTGATTTTATGAACCGAAGGCACATGATGGGTCAGAGCAACAAACTGGTTATGGAAGCAGCATAACAAAAAACCTCTCGAGGTTGCAATACCGATAGTCGATTTTCAGAGGATGAGTTTGACATACGGACTGTTTTCTTCATAAATTATACACCGTCGTCCAGATAAATTGGGATATATTGATTTGACAGGAAGAATAAGAAATTCATTGATTTTAGGGGTAAAAAAATAAATAACAATTTAAATGGATAGAAAAAAAAGATTAAAATTATGAGTAGATAAAAAGAAAATAATAATGATGAGGATGATATGATATAAAATAGAGATACAATAGACATTTAAATAGAAAAAATTAGCCTAATTTGATAACATCTTAATTTATATGGGATATCCATATTTAATAATATATGACAATTTATGATTATGGGAGTACTTCGATACGAAGACCCTCTCAACAAGCGAAATACGACTGTCCATGTTCTCCCCGTCCCCTATGAGCCAAAGACTTAGACATTGAATAAGTTGAGTTGGGTTCAGACAGCCGAAATCTGAAAAAATTTTGTGCTACGACTTGATAGCTCCATTCGCTCAAGAACTTCAAAATCATGGAACTAGCACTAACCAAACAATATGACATGAAATTTCTAGATACGAACAACATTCTTTACATCTACTCTCACAAAACTCGAGCTCACTTACGGTCAGTTCCTCCCCATGAGATTTTAACATATCAAGCTACGAGTCAGGAGCTCGGATCCTGTAATTCTATCTATTCAACAGTTACATAAATCCTTACAATCTTCATGTCCATCAACAAATCTATCGCATTTCAATCACAGACAAATCACTCGATTCACATCTTCAATCAAAAGCAGAAAACAAGAAATACACATTTCAACATGAACCTCATCACTCATATCATTATCAAAACCTCTAAAACAGATTCGATTCAACGGAATATAATACTACGTTGCATCATCTCAACGAATTTTGAAGGTTTGTTAGACGTAACAAGATTATTCTTATTAGAGTACATAACCGAAATTATCATTATTATTTTACAATAATTTTACGTAAAAAATGATTTTTGATCATTTGAACAACTTTATGGCAGTTCCAAATCAACATTGAGGGAGTAACAAAAAAAAACAAACATCACAAATCGAGAACAAAGAGATCAACTCACTTGGACGCAGGTGGCCTTGCCGGATCCGCACCAGAAACCTTCTCCTTCTCCTTCTTCTCCTTCATCTTCCTCTCATTTCCGCTCTTCCCCGCCGCCGTTTCACTCACCATAGCCAGATTCAGCTTAAGATCCACGCCGCTCTCCGTCTCCTCAAACCCCCTCTTCCCTACACCACTCTTCCCCACCTCCCCCTCATTTCCACCACCACCACTTCCTCCTCCAGGCAGTCCCAGCCGCAGCTCCGTCTCCTCGAACTCTATCGTCCGATACACATCCCTCTCCACCACAACAACATTCGCCGTCGCCATCATCAAAGTCTGAGATCTCTCAACAACAACAACCAGATCTATGATCGATTAAGAGAGATTCGAGCTCTTGCGGTTTGATTTTGCCGTTGTTGGGATTCCTCTGTTGTTGTTGATTTGATGTGCGACAATGGAGTTTTGTGTGTGTGTGTGTGTGTGTGTGTGAGAGAGAGAGAGTGGGGAGAGCGTGTGGGAAAAGAGAGTGATGGGAAAAAAGTGGAGGATTGAGATGATATATGGGATGGGAGAGAGAGGGTGGGATTAGAGGGTGAGGATGGAGACTTAGGAGTTGGTTGGATTTGGATGAGAGAGTTTAATGACGCAATGAATGACCTTCTTGGGAGAGGGAGGAGGGTTATCTTCCGATTAGAAATAAATAATGAGATTTGTGGTGGTTGATTTTGGAAAGAAAAAGGTACAAAATTGATTTCATTTTTAAATAGATAAAAATTTCAAAAAAAAAAAATAGTTATTATTTTTTTTCAAAATCAGAAAAAATGATTGCTTCAAAATCAGATACATAAAATCCATATATAATCACATTCTTAAATCATTCATAGTAATTTTTTATATCTTTTATTTCATAATATAAATAGTATTTATCTATTTCCCTTGTTATAAAATATGTGCAAAGTAACTTTTTAATCTAAAAAATAACAAAATAACATCATGTGTTATCATATATTCACTATTTTCTCTCACAATTGATACAATAAACCCCATTATCTTTAAAAAAAATTATTTTTTCTTCATAAAATTTCATAAAAATTCAATACATATATGAATCCGGGTGTCGGATCAATCCGTTTCTTATATTATGGAACGAAAAGAGTATTTTCTTTATTACACTCTCTTTCCGTCACAAATTAATTCAAATGTTTTTTTTATTTAGGTCATTTCAAAATAAATTAAATATTTCCTTATTTGATAATTTTTTTCATATTACTATAAAAACTATCAAAACATCCATATTTTATCTCATATCAAAACATTTCATCATCAATTCTCTTTTTTTTCTTTCCTTACTCCACTCTCTCATACACTCATAAGTGAAAAAAAAATAAAAAATCAATAGCTATACATTTCAACATATACATAAATATTCATATTGGATCAAAATATTTCAATTATATTAGAATGAAGGAAGTACAATGTTAATATAGTACTTTCTTTGTCTCATAATGATTACAACATTATGCAATAATCATACTATTCATTACACAAACAGTATTAGTAAATGATATTATATAAATTTTATTTCGACTCAAGGATAGTTCGTATCTTATATTATCTTTGAAATTTCACGATAAATTAACAATAATTATCGTTTGATTGCCACAAGAATCATTCGTAACGTAATGAATTTTTTTCGCCAACGTGAACAAACGTTATACTCTCTTCGTTCCAATTTAATTACAAATTATAGATATTTTATATCATTATATACGTATGAATATAAGTCTAAATTTAATATCAAGTCGCATCTGATAATCCCACAGTATATATTAGGTTGAAATACATAATTTACACAACTATTGATATTTCAAAATAAATTTATAAAAAATTATGTTTGATCATCGTTGCACGCGTATCAAACGTGTCAAAGTTTAAATCGACACACATGTCAATTAAACAATTACACTTAAATTAAGGCGTAGAAAATAATTAATATAAAACGAAAAAATATCTTTCTCTAATATAAAGATTCAGTTTTCAATTAAATCACCTATGAAAATTGCTAATCTCCCCAACTCACACCTACCCCACGGGCCCCATTTTTTTTCCTTGTCCTTTCTCAAGTTACCCATTTTTATATAATGTTTAAACTCATTTATAATTTTTAATATATACATATATAATATTAAAAATAAATATATATTTGAAATCTACACATCAATATCTATAAAATAAGACTAATATTGAATATAAAAAATATATTTCAAAAAATATTTTCTTCGTCCCATAATAATTATAACATATACATATGTGATAATTATCAATAATTCTTACTCATATCTTCGAAATTGTATTGCATACATTCGATACAAATATTTCGGTTGTTTTACGCATTTGTTATTGTGGTCCACTCCAATATTGAATGTAAAAAAAATTTATTATATTATAAATAAATACATATCAATAATACTTAAATACATATGAATTTTATCCTATTCAATCATTCCTCCAAAATATTATCGACCAGATGGATTGATGTTCATCACTTCATTTCACAGTTCAAGACGAACTGCATAACTATCGACCCTCAATGAAGGTATAGGATAATGAGGATATAGAAATAATTGATCAAAGTGATTCTCGACATAGACAATAGTTATTTCACGACGTTTTTGGACTTCAATTGGACGGGAACTCAATGACAAATGTGTAAAACAAGTCGAAATATTTGCATCGAATGTATGCAATACAATTTAGAAGATACGAGTAAGAATTATTGATAATTATCACATACATATATGTTATAATTATTATGGGACGAAACAAATATTTTTTTGAAATAAATTTTTTATATTCGATATTAGTCTTATTTTATAGATATTGATGTGTAGATTTCAAATATTTAAAATGTGTAAAATTATAAATAATTTTAAATATTATATAAAAAATAATTTTAAAAAAAAAGGAAAAAAAAAAAAAAAGAACCCACGGAGTTTGAGTTGGGGGCGATTAGCACTGTCCATCACCTATTTATCAAACTGTAATCTTTTTGACCGGAATATAAAATTACTAGCCAATGAGGGTTGTTTCCTTGCGGGTCCAATGGGAACCGCAAGTTGAGGTCATTGTTTGCCATTATGCCCACACATGAAATGATCAAAACAAATGACTCGACAATTGAATCAATAAATTAGTACTACGACTAAAATTAATACGAGCACTAGTACTTGTGTGTTCTGTCTAAGTTCAAACCACCAATTAATAGTATCAAATCCTTGCACACTATAGACCAACGTAAAAACCTTTTTTAAAAAAAATTGATTTTCATCGGATCCACCCTTAATATACTTGTAAATTTATTTGCAACATTGACAACTCAAACGGTTCCGAAAAGAATGCAAATATGTAATAAAACATATACACCAAAATAATTCCACATAATAACAACTGAAATGATGTAACGAGGAAACAGGACCTATATGCATATGGACATATCTGCATCGATCCATTGATTACTGCCATTCAATCAATATGTTAAAACAATTTTAATACTCCAAATAGTATCCGCATTTAGCTCTACATGTATTAACAATACATTTTGCCGACATCGTGCATATTCATTTTCCACTTTGTCTTGACCTCTTCTCCAATTCATTCCAAAATCACACTGCCGATTTCTAAATCAAACCAATCATTTACCATGTCACATGGAATCCGCCTATTCAATATGATCCCTACAATTAAGGGGCCAGGTATCCCATTCTCTCATTGGATACATTGTATCGTCCATTAGATTGATGCTTTAATCCATGGATCCATAATTTCTAGTCCTAATGTTAACAATGTTACGTCCCCTAAAAAATCTCGCATCTATATAAATTCATGTCACTTCTGCGCACTATCGTTTCAGTAATATAGCAACAAACATTACACGGAATGTTTTGAACATAAACGTGTGTAACGATGTTGTAACGTAACATCACAAGTCGTTGCATCGATACGATGAATCCTGATTCCGTCTCTGAAACGGGAAGTGAGGTAAAGAGAGACGAAAGGGGAAAAGGGTGCAACGGTGACCCGAAGACGAAGGGTCAACTGTTTCGCTTGAGATGGAATGAGGAGAGACAAGGCACATGTGTCCAGCCTAGCAGATCCATATAATCCTCACTCCTTATCTATTTTCCTTTTTCATTTGTTTTAATCTTTTCTAAATTTCCCTCGATCTTATGATTATGCTGAGCCATAAAAGGAAGGAGCCAAAAATGGACAAAAGACGATATAAATGAAATGCTCGAAACTAGAATATATGTACAGAAAATACATACACCCCGCTGATACTGAAAAAACCCACTTAATTGACGAGTACTCATCCAATCAATTTCCCAATTAAAAATTAATTTAGGTCATTTCAAAAAAATAAAATAAAAAAAGGAAATCAAAACCAGTTGATCCAAATAATGAGCGAGTTTTGATCGTTTTTAAGATATATCCTTCTCGATTTGATCCACCACTGAACAATTATGTTTTTATTCGTCCTATAATAGATGTAATAATTTTATACTTATGTTGTCTACAAATAATAGCAACATTTTTTCTTTAGATAAATTTTTAATCGAAAAATAACAAATCAACATGTTGTGTTATAATACATTTTATTATCTTTTTTTCTTGATTGTTTTAGTAAACTTAAATGTCATTAAATCATCGTCTGATCAAATGATTGTATTTTCTCTATCTTAAAAAAATTATAACACTTATTAAATTAGGATGTTCTAAATAAGAATGTTAATCGGATTGATTCGGTTTTTTATTGGTTCGATTTTTACAATTCAAAACCAAAATCGAACCGATTAGTTAGTCAATTTGAAAATCAAAGCCAAAATCGTTTATTAAACGGTTCGATTTTCTTTTTAGAAAAGGTTTTGTTTGTACTGCTATTTTGCGATTTTTTACAATCTCGTCTTAAATATTTTGAGAGTTTAATTATATATATTGTTCATTAAAATAACCTTATAAATTTTTACTACACATGTTTGTAAATATAATTAAATATATCGAATTAAAAAAAAAACGACATAAATTATGCTAAAAGTATATGAACAAATGATCTTACTAACCAAATAAAAAAATATTCGACTAAAAAAATAAAAAATATGATTGAATGTTTTTATTTCCATTTCTCGCAAAAATAGTAAAGATAATATTCACAATATTAAGGATATTAAGTTTAAAGTAATGTAATGCGTTTGATATTTAAGTTTAACAATCCTATGTAAAATAATTACGATAGTTAATTTTAAACGGTTCGATAATCGATCATAAACGGTTCGATTAATTGGTTTATCATCGATTTTTCTGTTCGGTTTAATTTTAAATTGTGGTTTCATTTCGTAAACCAAAACCAGACCATTTAATAATCAATTCGAGCGATTTTGATTGCGATTCGATAATCGATTTGTCCTTCATTTTAACAGTCTTAGTCCCAAATAAATCGAAACATTATCCTATTTAAAAATTTTTTTCTATAAAAATATCAAAGTATCTCTACTTTGTAGTTTATATCACGTCAATTTATTTTATTATATTTTATCCTTTTTTTTTCTCACTCATATAAATCAAAAAATAAATTAATCTTTATAATAAAAATTAATATATATATATAAATTATCATGTCAGATCAATATTAAGAGGAGAGGAAGGAAAAAAAGGAACTGCTTTAGATAGGGTCCACTTAATCTTCCAGCCTAGCATGCTGCCATGCTGCCATGAAACCCATCCTTGCATGTGCATCACGGCCCTCACCAGTAAATGGAATTTTCTTATTTTAATTTTCCAAGATGCCTCCTTTCTTTTTTCGGGGCACACCGTTCTGTCTCTGATGATTACAATGCACATGTTATGGTTGGTTGAATTTCTTGGTGTGCATTTTTCATACCCTCATAATAATATACGGTTTATGTTATGTGTATTTCGTAACGTCGTGTTTAACCTCTTTTTCTTATGGGCCAACGTATGGCAGTTGTAATCCAATCGTTATTCCACTCCTAACAAAAGAAGGAGAAGAAGAAAACAGAATGCATGACATGAAATTGCATCAAATTGTTATTATTGTCGCACAAGTTTGTGAACAATGACCATTGAATGTCACCATACAAGTCAAATTTTACTTGATAAATGTGACAAGTGTGACTTGGCCAATCATATGAGACTATAACCCCGAGAAACGAATCAAGCCCCTCGTTATTTCATATTTGTACGCTAAATCCTATAATCAGGAGTTCAATCCTTTCTCACGAAATTAGCTAGATTATCATTTTTTTTCCGAATGAAATTGATTATATAATAAATTATTATTTTTAATTATTAAATTAAAAATTCGATATTTAAAAATATAAAAAAACAATCAAACTAAAATAAAATTTATATATCTTTTCTCTACAATGTAGTACTTTCGAGTAAAAACAGAAAGGCAGAGAAGGATGGAGACGTGCCTCTACTCCCAAACAAAGGAAACAGAAAAGGACACTACCCTCCAAAAAATGGGACCCACACCCTCTCAACTTCCCACACTGATAATGGGCCCCACGTACTTTTTTTTTTCATTGGCCTACCGCACTCACTCATCTCTCTCAGTGGTCCCCACCATAGTGTACATGGCTCGAGCGGATGGATACACTAGCACGGATAGGCTTTGACCTTGTTTAGGCAAAAGAGGGAACTGATGAGCATCATAAGCTCGAAACTCGACTCGACTAGATGTACAAAACTTAGAGGAACGCGAGCGATATCCAGCACAAAACCAACAAACTTATCCATGTCATATCAAAAGAAAGTGTTTTTATGATGATTTCTGATATAAAATAAATCTCGATAATTAAAACATCTTATAAATCATTTTGTTTTTCCTATGGCCGATGTGGGGGAAACAACACCCTACAATCCTTTTCGTTCACACATCGGGCCTATCCATCATGAACCATCCAGCAACCTATGACAATCTTTGAACCAAACCATCATGCAATCCCTTATGTGTTACATGGAACCACAATGGAACATTATCAGGAATCTCCCTTGAGATGGAACACTCACTGAATTGGTTTAACTTGAACTCTTGATATCAGCGGTTAGAATCGGACCAAAGTAGAACTCCTACAGACTCACCACTATTTTGAGTTTGTCATCAAGAATCCATACAGATTTAAAACGCATTTTGATAATTAAGATTCTAAATCCATTTTATAAACCATTTTATCTTCAACAAGAGCTACCATCATATACTACTGTTTTAAAATTTCCATCACATGTTCGAGGACACGTTTGGAAAGTTAATGACTACAAAACCGGTGAGACACTACAAAGTTGTAATGTAGCTAGTGCAACCATCACTAGCAACCAACTTTCACTAGCAACGTGCTTGAAATCAATCTCCATGGTCACTGATTTTGCCGTACAAATTGGTCCCTTTGAGACAAGAAAATCAACGCCTATAATCAATCTGCGTTTGACTCAATTTTTTTTGAAGGTCTTGGGTTTGAATCCCACTATCCTCAAAATCCAGGTTGATCATGTTCGTTGACTTCGGTCAAAATTTTATCAGATGCTGATGGGGGGCGCCTTGTCAGTGTCCGGGGATTAGTCGAGATGCACGCGAGCTGATCCGAACACCCTCGTCATAAAAATAAAAAAAATAAAAAATCAACACCTATATTGATCCCCATGTTGGTAAGTATTACCTTGCACGTGAAACGCTACGAAAAAACGATCCCCTAGCTAGCGTCGTAAGACATTCAGCTACGACAATTAGTCGTGGCTATGGGTCGAAAGTTAACAAAGTACCATAGGATTACACGAGTTGTATCTATTGATGGTCGAGGACCGAGCTAAGATAGAATCATGGAGATCCGGTGAATCTTCGGCATAGTATCGGTTTTCGTACTCG
Organism: Drosera spatulata; assembly: GCA_035668315.1. NCBI lineage: Eukaryota > Viridiplantae > Streptophyta > Magnoliopsida > Caryophyllales > Droseraceae > Drosera > Drosera spatulata. The sequence continues at coordinate 2,892 of JAOVYX010018245.1, read as the reverse complement.
GTTAAGATTTGTTACATTTGTGTCCATGATCTAGAGGTTTTACGGCTTAGGACATGTGATACGAACAACAGTTCGTCATCGATGGACCCTCAGTACATCAACCATCACGACGGAAGTCTCGTTTGCCTCCACATCTCCATGACTATGAGTTGCGTCAAAGTAGAGCATAACATGTTCTCACTAATAGCATTTCCTTTTCCACGTTGGTGCATTTCCTTGATTAGTTTGTCGTTGCACTTCCCATTATGTTAGTACGTAGAAAATAGGAGTTGGCGATTTCCCATTATGTTAGTAGCTTGAAAGTAGGAGCCAGTTTCATTTTGTATCAACTATAAAAGAATGGAGATGAATCTGCAATGGAAAACAGATTTTGGTCTGCCAAAACACCTGTGTCTTCCCTTAATTCCCTCTTTTCATCTGGAGTTCGCTTCTACTCGAAAGAAGCCTATCAACATGTTGATGGAAATCAACGGGGTTCGATCAAGTATAGAAAGACAAAAGAAACATTGTCTAGAGTAATTTTGGAAAATTCAACTTGCAATTTCTACCGGGTAACTAATAAGCTTCGGAGGTTTTATGAAATTACCAATTTAAGTAAAAAACCAGTATATCATTATCGTATCAAGTCAATTCATTATGTTTTTTAGTATAAATTGTTTAGTTTTGGATCGAGTAGAAAATGACCCACAAATCGGATAAAATTCTCACATTACATGTTTTCTTCATCCGCATGATTTGAACTCGAAGCTTGTTTGAGGAACCAAGCTCCCAACTATTTAGACCAATTAACGTTGGTAATATAATATCATTCGATATCTAATACCTGAGTCCTTGATCATAACCCATTAAAGTCGATGAACTAACATATCCATGCACAAGTCATCAAGCCTAAAAGTCCTATCTAACTTCGTGGCCGAAGAAACCTCGAATTCAACACTAGACATAAACCTCTGATCCTTCACCTAGTTGTCCCAATCTTGAAGACAATGTCATAACCATTAGGGGTTTTTTTTTTCTTAATTAGGTTTTTTACAAACAAAATTCCCAAAATAGCATCGCAAACAAGTTAATTCTAAAATTAAGTTTTTTATCATAATCTATTGAGAAGGCGCGCACTGCGCGTTTCCCATGAGAAGGCGCAGGGCGCTTTTATTGTGTCCAAAGGCGCAAGGCGTCTTTAGCCTTGTAAAAGGTGCACGGCGCCTTTAGTTCACTAAGAAACCAAAAGCAAACCCACATCCACATAGTTAGATAATAACATTGTTACAGTTTTGATCTATTAATATAATATAGATAATAACATTGATGTAATTAAAATAAACATATTTTTTATTCATTACAAATACCTTAAACATACAGATAGTCTTACCGATGATAAAACATTGATAAGATAGGAGACAACACATAACCACGAAGAATTTATTGTATTAAATAATACATTGATAAGATAAGATAAGATAAGACATTGATAAGATCAGATAAGACATTGATAAGAAAGTTATTGTATTAAATAATATAATAACTTTCGAAGATCTTAGTTGAACTAATTCATATCCACGAACTAAGAATATTGGATTTGTTCTGACTTTCATGTGCTCTTGAAGAATTTCTCCTAACACCTCATCTGTCCTAATCGTTTGATATTTCCAACGATTTGTGGTGATATCTTTGTAGACGTAAGAGATCACCGGATCAAGACATGTAATTTTCCACGCTGCAGGATCGTTCTGTAGGAAAGGAATACAATTCTTTATGAATTGAAGAGACTCATATACACTTAACGTTAGATAAGTCAATTTATCATCGTAAAAAAATTAGTCAGGTATTGTGCCTCTCGATGACGTGCTTTGCTCTCCTCCGTAGTAGATATAAATAATGATTTTCTTAGAACTCGTACCTGAACTCGAAACTTCATGATTGGTTGTGAGATTCATTGTCGACGATGCAGAAGCTCCGCGATTATTGACGCCGGTCTTGTATATTTGTACGATCATATAAGGCCACTGATCATCCGTAATCTCATACGGTTTAAAGCCTCCAGCTCCAATTCGTGCACAGTATGCATCGGTAATTTTCCTTTCGAATCTTGGTCTTCGCTCCATCTTTGCCCCCTTGTAATCATCCTGGGTAGCATAAAATTCGACCGGTTGACCCATTGAATGACAATAACGAAGAAGGTAGAACCAATTTTTTTCAGAATCGATCTGAATGTGATTCAGACCAAGAGAATCCTCGTTCGCATACATGATTTTCATTTTGGAGTTTCTTTTGAACGTGGCATCCTCCGCTCGAATCCTGGCCACCAATTAGGTGTAAGAGTCCTGTAGTAAGTGCATCTCAAATATTCTTAGTTGTCCACCGAATCATGAGATTTCTCTCGTGGTCAGATCGAACAACCAAGTTTCTCCCACGTGTAGTTTAATCTCTATCTTGATGAAGCCCATATTTCTATAAAATGAGGATTGAGTTTGATGAAAAAAGTTAGGAAGGTGAAAGAGTATTGAGTAAGTGTTTGATGAATGATGAGATGACAGTAGAGACGATGAGTCCAGACCTTTTATAAAGGATAGAAAATAAATTGTAGTTGTTTATTGATAGATGTTAAATGATAGTTGTTGAGGATTGAATGTTAGGTGAATGATAAGTTATCCCAATTAATGATGGATAATAAAAGCTGATAAAAGATGCTAGTCAAAGCATCCAATGCTAGTAAAATCATCTTATGCTAGTAAAAACATCTTATGCTAGTAAAAGTGTAACGTCCCCGACTTTCCGCGCTGGAAGACACGTGAGCGTTATGCCGTCACGTACCCGATCCATGACAAGGCTAAACAAACCGAATGGGTTTTAGGGTACAGAAGTCAAGGAACTATAAACAGTAGCCACAATCAT
>JAOVYX010018244.1:0-20524 GCA_035668315.1 Drosera spatulata | reverse complement strand
CCTTAACGCGATGAAGACCACGGAGGAGAAGTCTTCATCGAGGATCCTTAACGCGATGAAGACCACGGAGGAGAAGTATTCATCGAGGATCCTTAATCCGGTGGAAACCACGGAGGAGAAGTCTTCATCGAAAGGGTTGATGTACGTCGATGCGATGATCGGATCGTACACAACTCATGCCTTGGTTGATACCGGGGCAACTCACAGTTTTGTCTCGCGGGGAGAGGCAAAACGACTTGGACTTCGAGTCGATAAAGGGCAAGGAATGCTCAAGACGGTGAACTCGAAGGCCGAATCAATCGACGGCGTGGTCCGTGGAGTGCGACTTTGCCTTGGCAATTGGAAGGGATCGGTGGATCTCACGGTCGTTCCCATGGACGACTATCCGTTGGTGCTTGGCATCGACTTCATCGAGGGTGTGACGACGATACCAATCCCCTTTGCTAATGTTTTACACATAACGAAGGGCGATGGAGTTTGCGTGGTCCCGATGGTGCGACGAACAAAGAAAGCTCAAGCGAGGAAGGTCGCAACCATTCAACTCTTCAAGGGAATCAAAAGTGAGGAACCTACTCACTTGAAGGGAGTTGAGATCTCTCACATGGCAAAGGAGGTGCCAAAGAAGATCTCACAAGTTTTGTCGAAGGAGCACGGGAAGGAACTCCCTCCAGGATGGCAAGATGGGTGCTCGAAGGCTTATCGCGACGACTCAAGGAAGGGATCGAGTCATACGAGAGCGTCACGACGAGAACGTTCGCGACAGAGGTGGAGGAGTATGTCACGGACGGGTTAATTTATGAGGTTCGCGTTGAGGAATTGTCTAGAGTTCTCCACATTTCTCTAGACAATTCCATATTTTTCTAGGGTTCTCCGGAATTCTCTACAATTTTCTAGAGTTAGGAAGAGTCTTCTAGAGAATTCCATGTAAATATCTAAGGAGAAGAGTGTAGAAGACTCTTGTATGTTCTTAGGAGGAGAAGAGTATGGAAACGTCTAGATCATAAAGTCTAGACCCTTCCATGAAGGTGTATATAAAGGGATACAAGGTTCATTTGCCAAACCATCCCAAGTCATTCCAAGACATCACATTCTTATAAGCTCAAAACTTTGTAAATCCTCAAACGTTCTTAATACAAGCTTGTTTCCAAATCCAAACTCTCTTGTGTTCTTAAACATCACCTTTGGATAACGAGTAGGCTGAGTTCAAGCGAAGGAGTGAGTAACTTTAGTGTCGTACGGGTAACGAAACTCCGTGACACTTAGTTTTCCTGAACTCTCCCATTCTTGGGCAAGTTTCCATCTCTCCCTTAATTAATTGCTGATGTTACATGTTATAACCACTAATTAACCCTTCTCCATATATGTACCAATGCACTAATCAACACGGAACCACCTTTTTCCTTTTCAGTTACTACTATCATTAAACTGTGACTGATTAATTCCAAACTTGTACCATAAAAACTCATATCCGAACTACCTGGCCTAGAGATTAGGTAATGATCAGTCAACCAAACCAACATAAGTAATTGTTCATAGAACTCAAATCACTTATCAATTGTTCACTTTATTCCAATTAGCTTAGACTAGCTCGCCTTGTCTAATGCACCTAGCTACAATCTGCCATTCGAAATTCTTCGGTCGATTCTCCATTTCTCTTCGTGACGACAAAAACTATTTGGATAAAAATCGAATCTAAGAACAGAATCCAACATCTAAACCAAATCTACGTAACACACTGGAGTAGTAACCTTTTTTTGTAAAACTATTGACTGAAATCAACTTTACTAGTGGTTCAAATTAATGGTACATAGATGAAGACCCACAAAGTTTTCCCTAACACTCCCCCGCACGTGAAATCCCATCAGACTTAAAGATTACATTGATACAAAGAGTAACTAATTGAAAAGGAGGGAATCAAACTTATGATCTGATAATTATTTTAACCCTATATCCAGAAATCAATTCTATCGTGTGAAAAATTGATGGCATATATTTCCAACAAAAACCTGATCACAGTCCATTACTATATAATCTGAAACTCCAATTAGAAACGACAACAGAAAACAATACACAAACAAACACAATATCCAGATCCAAATCATTTCAAAACCAAACGTAAACAAACTCATCAGTTACATTAACACAATCACCAATCTATCAACAATCACCAATAATCAAACCATTAAGCACAAATCCAACATTAATCAATCGATCGATTCATTCGAATCGTTAATCATTACCTTCGAGACCTCGTGGACGACACTACGAGGATCAGAGCTCCCGAACGAGTTGATAACCTGCCCTAGTATCAACGTCATGAGCGGCTGCGTCACTCCGTTCGCGATCGCCGCCACCGTGCCGATCGTCATCAGAACAACATCCAGTCTGTCCGCGAACGCGAACAGCTTGTAGAACGACACCTTCTGCGCATCAATCATCTTCTCCTTCGCCGCAGCCTCCGCCGCAGCCGCCGCCTTCTTTGTTCCTCCGTCGTCGGTAGCCATTGATGTGATGGATCCGATACCAAAACGGCGTCGTTTGATGGTGTAGAGGTGGAGACAGAGAGGAGAAATGAGGAGAAGAGGTGTGATTGTGTGTGTATATATAGTGAGGAGGGATTTTTGAGAGGGGAGGAGACGTGGTGTGTTTTGTTTTTGTTTTTTGGGTTTCCGTTTTGGGTTTGTTTCTGTTTTCGTTGTTTTGAGTTAGTTTTGTTGTGGGGATTTTAAGTGTGGCAGATTGTGAATGTAACTCCAGTTTAGATATTGCTGTTGTATTAAAGGTATTTTGTGGAGTGCTTTGTTTGGTTTAGAGAAGGATCATAGGGTAAATTGGTACAGTAGATTTACAATTTTGAGTATCCATATGTGTAATTAATTAGCCTCTTTAATTATTTTCACGATATCACAATTAATACATGATTTTTTATAATTATTGATCGATTGTGTTTATTTTGTGATAAATCATTTATTTTTTTAATCACGAATTGAGAAGTTTTGCCATCTCTAAATCCACCATTAGAATAAAATATCTTCACATATAACTTGTTTTTCTTGACTTCACAATCATGTGTCAAATTTTATTTTTTTTGAGATTAAGACAATATTAATTTAATATAATATTTTGTTTATTTTGATTTTTTGCTTTATTTTTTGGAAAATGAGGAAACTTGGGGAACGAGGAGAAGGAAGAGAAAGAACATTAAGGAAACAGGTGTCCCGTTGTGTGGGGTCCAAATGTAGAGCCTGAAATTTTTGAAACATGTGATATGAATATGATAAACGACCCAACGACTATTGTTTTTCTTTAGAAAGAATAAATGAACGGAGCATGCACATATAATTATGTTAAATATGAGATACGAAAAGGATATTTTTATAAAATAAAATGACATGTGTAAATTTTATATTTTTAGATGACAAATTCCTAACCATATAATTAAAAAAAATTATCCCGGAGTTAACTTCACTCGATTCCTTAAGATTTCGGAGGAGAAAAACCTAGTAGGTTGCTCCCACAGTTCAAATAACCCTAGACTGCATTTAATTTTGAGTTACCTAGTTTTTTGCTCAGTTTATGAATCTTATATTCCCTATGTCTTCGAAATTTGTAGAGTACATCGATCCACAATAGATAAAAATACAATAATTCCAATCCAAATATATACATCGATCCACAATAGATAAAAATACAATAATTCCAATCCAAATATATACTTCCTCTGTTCTGTAAATTTTATAATGTTTTGATTTTGTATCGTATCGATATAAAGTTTAACACGGATACAACGATGATCAAAAATAAATTTTTATAAATTTATCGTGAAACATTGTGTAAATTACGTAGTCCAATCTAATACATGTTACGGGACGATCAAATATGATTTGATATGATATAATGCAAAATATATGACAAAAAATATGAAACCGAGGGAATATATTACCAATAAAATTTAAGATGTCGCCTAATCATAATTTTATAGTAATATATAAACTGATTTTGTTTTTTTTGTTTTTGTTTTTTGTCAAGACTGATTTTGTCTCCTGATATCCTAAACAACAAAGAGACAGCTCAAATTTATGAATAAATTTTAAAAAGGAAAAAATATTTTGGGTTGATGATTTTGATACAGAAATGAAGAGTTTAAAAGTGTCTTTAACCGAAAATTTCGAGATGTAGTTGTGTCCAGACCTACAACGACGGCTACATGTGGACAAAATTTTACGTCGAAGTTTGACACGCTAAGTCAACGACGAGGTTGACCTGCTTCTAGAAACCTTCTGTGTTTTTTTTTTCCTATTTTTGGGAGTCATTTTCGATGTGTAAAGTTAATACACGTATTTAGTCGGTGTGTGGCTCAGGTGATTATGCCGTGTGCGGATTAGATTCGTCCAATTGACATGGGAAACAAAGTTTCTGAAATTTTAGGAGTCGGTCGCACTCATATGACAAACATTTTATAACAAAAAATCCTCAATATCCATAAGATAAACAATTCAAATCTTCTGGATGATAAATTATTAAATGAGGTTTGATCCGTGGATCAATATGTCGGTTACGCTTTTGTCTTTTTGAATGGAATGATCTACTAATAATAAAGATAATGCTTAATTATCAATCTAAAAGATTATGATAGTCCATAATTTATGATATACATATCGTGGTTTCGACATGATATGAAAATAGATCGTGATATGAAAGTTGATCCTTATCTTCTTTATTTATTATCATTCCTCATTTATTGTCATTGATCAAGAACCATGATAAAAAGCCATTAATTGTCCATTTTAGATGTATAAAGGAAGGTAGGAGTGAAAAACGATCAAAGTCAAAGAGATCATAAAACCATATGCTATACTACTTCACTAGGTTATAAATGCAAAGTCTAACAATAAACAAATGCAACAAAGATCAGCTCTTTCATATATATTCTAGAATACTCGTTGTTAACTTACAACCTATGAAAAATATGATGCTTACGTATTGGATGACATAAGAAACTCAAGGATGACTATTTGGTGTTACCAACAAAAGATTAGCACGATGATGAACCCAAGTGGCAAGAGAAGAAGCTCGAGAAAATGATGTCAATTGTTTGATTTGATGATCATCTTGAAATTCATATGTGGGTTAGTTGTATCCCAAAGTTTTTACAACCGACGTATTTTTTGAGATGTAATTTAATAAGATTAAATATCATTTTTTATAAAATTATTATGAGACATTAGTGATAGAATAAGTTATGAATTTTAATCCAAAGTCAATTAATTTTTTTTTTACATCGTTAAGAATAAGAATGAAACAATCCGAAATACATAGCGTTGTAAAAGTTATGAGACGGAAGGAGTAATAGATATAGGGATAGGAATTTTATATCATCGCAGTAGCACAATTGAGAATCCTGTTTAAATATATGGATAATTTTTTGTATTTTTTATTTTTGGTGACGAGGGTGTCCGGACCAGCTCACGCGCACCTCGACTAATCCCCCGGACGCTGACAAGGCGCCCCCCACCAGCATCGGGTAACACTTTTTTGAAAATTGAGTCGAACACCACTAGACCAACCCAAGTTGGTTAATATATGGATAATTTATTCATTATAATTGTCAATATTTAATACGATATTGTTTTTTTACAAATTATCGTAAAATATTAAGGATTTATTTAAAGATGAATTGTTAAAAAAAAAATCCTAAATGCAAATTTTTCTTAAATTTTGGTCCCATTTCGATTTTTAGAGTTCATGTGCATAAAATTACAATTCACAGAACATGATATGTCATTCACAAATCCAAATGGAAACAAACTTAAGGAAAACTTACATTTGAGATTTTTGCTCAATTTATTTTTTATTTTAAAATTATATATTTTAACATGATATGATAAATCATTTTTTATCATCTCATTTGATGAAAAATAGAAAATTTTTAAACGTTGACTTCAAATGTTGTAAACAACAAAATCTGTGCACAGTATAGATTCTGAACCTTAGGCATCAGACAATGTACTCATAAGAATGTACTCATAAGAAAGCATCGAAGAACCAACACGCAAGGTAACATTTTCTTATTCGGACTTGTCGAATTTATGTCTAATCATAAATAAAATTATCTATAATAATATAAAATTTAACAATTATTATTTAAAATTTATGATTTTTCAAATGCAAAATAAGAACCAAAAACCAAAATAAAAAAATTCATAATAATCATTTAATTAAATACTTGATGATTGAATCTTATTAACTACAGGTAAATTTATTTGTAGTTAACATGGACAAAATTTTTCGTTTCTCATTTATAGACTCACAGGTCACAACAGTGTCAGGCAAATACCCATTTGATCCTTCCGTTTCTTTTCTAGGGGTTTCTCCCTCTCTCCTAGGGTTTTCAAAGACGATGACACGTGCCTCACATTGCCCAGATGAATCGGCCGAAGTTTTCTGCATTGGGTTTGTTTATCTATTTCGAATTGGTACATTCCCTTGTTTGTCCTCAGATTTTGTATCTCTTCATAAAAGCAATGTTGCTGCGGTTCTGTGTAGTTTGGCTTGGCATTTAGGCATTGTTGCTTTGTTGGGCTAGCTGTTGTTTCCTGGTGGTATCTGATTCTTGTTTGATGGCTTTGAGGTGATTGCCAGATTGACGACGTGCCACTTCGATATGTCGGTTCCATATTCCAATATTGATATGTATTAGGAAACAATCTCTCTCTCCTTCACAACAAGGATAAGACTGCTGTGATGGGGTTTCCATGATGGGTTTCCTGGGTTGTTGTTGTTGATGTGATTTGTTATGTATGATTGCTTAGAATGTGGAGTTGATTTGATTTGGTTCCTTATTTCTTGTTCTGTGTAATCATAGATAATTGCTTGAGATGTAAGGAGCTGTTCTCTTTTCTTTATGTATAGTGATGCCCATATGTCTTTCTCTTGGTGTCATTTGTATACGATAAGAAGTTTTGTCCGTAAACAGAGCATATAGTGTGATTAGTGGAATCCGTAAAGAACCAAATCAAATCAAGTAATTATCATTTATACGGAGCATTCATTTGTTCGATTACACATTGATATAACTTAGAACATTCGGAAGTACGATCCCTTGCTGTAAATATACTTCTTTCTCATGTTCTTTATCTTTGGCTAACATCAGAGCTTGGCTTACCAGCACTTATCACCCCTTGCTTGTATAAATTAGCTGTTTATCACCCGCTACACCCATTTATCAGGCCCTTGTGTCCGCGTCCATCTGCTTAGGTGTTTGAACCAATATGTCTTAAAGTATTCTATTACCAGCCTATATGCATGCTTACTGGTGCGCTGAGTAAGATGTTGTTGGTCAAATTGAATAGAGTTTGCGAATGTGTGGTATTTGTGCACCAACTTTAGGAAAGTGCTATGGATTCACTTAGTATTCAGAATAATCATACAAATTTATAACAATCTTTACAGATGTAAACGGGATGATGCATATAATGAGATTAATAGATCAAATTCCGATTGAAGTGTTTGTCAAGAAGAATCGGTTTTCAAATACCTGGAGATCCATCATGGCATTTGCAGGTCCTGAGTTTTGTGCCCATGATACATTCTCATGGTCTCTACTTGCACCTTGACTAGAACCATTCTTGATTCCTCTCAACTTCCAATAGGATACATTCTCGTCATCTCTACTTTCAACTTACGTATGGAATTGAGTGTTTTGATGTTTTAATATCTTTTCTCGATGCATAGATTGAACATCGTCATTAGTTAAGATGAATACAGGGAATTCCAGATTACATTTTCATGATTACTTAATCAGATTCATCATTCCTGCTGCCCGAGAATCCATGAGTGGTCAAAGGTGTTATAGGATGAGACATATTTTGATTGGTTATAAAGATTCCTTGATCTGCTACTCAGTAACTTAAGTCGTAAAGTTTGAACTTTGAATTACAATATGATTACTCTGTCGTATGGCTCATATGCAATGGATGCTTGTTTTTCCTTTGCCAATGATCTACATAGATGTTAACTGTTTATCATATGGATTAAGTAAGTTTAATAACTGTTTATTCTGGAAACGATTTTGTTTTATGTTCAATTGTCCGTGATTGATTGATTGATTCAGTGAGACATTGATTGAGTGATGAGGAATTGAGTGGTGGGTTCTTGCTGATTTGGGGTTGTTGTTGCACATTTTGAAGGCTTTACAGGCTATGTTGTTGAGGCTTGTTGAGCTCAAAAATTGTGCTAAACTTTAGTTTTGACATCGCTCGGGTTCTTATTTCCATTGATTTCGTAGGAATACCAAGGATGGATTACTTCTTGGGCGAACCTTTGCAATTCATCGTGATTGCTTATTTGTTGTTGAAGTTTATGCCTGTGTTTGAATCTTTTGCAATCATGTGTTTTGGGTACTTGGAGTTTGTATAGGTGGTTTGGCGTCTTTTTAAGAAGATTTGGGGCTTGTGGCAAATTTGGGGCTTGGTTTGTGTTACCTGTTCTACAGGACATGTTTTTAAGTCGAATTTCATGGCGAGTCGTTGTTTGGGCTCTCCATGTTTTTTACTTCGTGGTTCAATTTTTAGGGTTGATGAGTTGGTGGAACAACTGTTGTTGAGGCATTTGGGTAGCACTATGTGATTTCGCTTGAATAGATTTGAAATGTATGCCGTTGGTTCTTATCTGGTGCTGATTGAACGTGTTTCTATCTGAAATCTTGATTTGGTTTCAGGTTGAACATTGTGCAGAAATAATATGTCGAACCCCAAGGTATTCTTCGACATATTGATAGGAAGGCGAGAGCAGGGCGGATTGTGATGGAGCTCTTTGCTGATACCACACCAAAAACTGCTGAAAACTTTTGTGTTCTATGTACGGGGGAGAAAGGAACTGGGTAATTGGGGAAGGCGTTACACTACAGGGGCTCAGCATTTCATCACATCATTCCGGACTTCATGTGCCAGGGAGGGGATTTCACCAAGGTTAATGGGACTGGAGGAGAATCGATCTATGGGATGAATTTCAGGATGATAACTTTGAGCTGAAGCACACGGGTCCTGGTGTTCTCTCCATGGCGAATGCTGAGCCAAATGCTATTGGTTCTCTGGGCCAAAAAACGGGTTGTGGCTCGATGGGAAGCATGTGGTTTTTGGAGAAGTTGTGGACGGATATCGCGTGGTTGAGTTGATGGAGAGGAGGGCCCACAGAGTGGCTGAGTATTATCGTGTGTGGTCATCGAGGACTGCGGCCACAGCTGACAGAGACCTAATATCATGGAAAGAAAGGGAAGATTGTTGATCAAAAGCCTCTTCCATTCTGCAATGCTTTTCTATTCGTAGATTTTTTAAGATAATATGCCAATATGCACCTATCCGGGTAACTTCTTTCATTCACGCTGTTGTTTCTTGGTATACGATGCTTTTTCTCAGGGTTGCTTTAGCTTCTGCTCATGTATCCTGCTACGGAACTGATTGCAGATTATGTACCAGCTTAGCTATGATTAGGAATTTGTATGATTTGTGAATTTGTGTCATATTTCTGATGACTAAGCTAGGCAGAGCCTAGAGTAGCGAGTGTGAACGTTACAGATGACACGAACAAGAGACAAGCAACTACACGGTGGACCAGTATAAATATTGCAAATAGAGCAGCTGGCTGGCTGAGCCAAGGCTTGGACGTAAACATTCTCCAGGCTGACTGGCGAGAGTCGCTTAGAAGAAGGATTATCAGCAAAACTTTCTTGGCAATGACCAGCTTGCTGAAGCGCATGCATGGTAGCCGATATTGCATCAGGATACGCTTTGCTGTTGAATAGGTGATAAGCATCTGGAACATCCTTTTCAGGGAGATCCATGAATTATTTTCACATTATCCACCTTCAATGAGGTTGAACAGATACACTGGCTTGGTCCTCGCGCTATGGACCGCGGTCTCGATTGGAATTGAGAGTATTCACGTCAACCATATCAACTGATGCTCCCTAGTTGTGCTGGAACCACATCAGCTATGCGTCTCCATGAATTAGGCAGAGTACATTTTGCTGAGATGGATGGAAAGCGGAAACCTCTGAAAGCCGATGCACACACACTGGAATGTTACTGTTCATGTATCAACGCATATTTCACTTAAGTTATGTTAAATGTTAATTTCTGTAAAATTATTATACTTTTTTTTATAACGTTATTGATTTCAATGAAAAATGCCCATATATATATAAGTACTATTTAATTTGTCATTTTTCTGAATATGATGAACTCTTGCTGTGAAAAGAGTTACTCCTTCCGTCTCATTGAAATTATAAGATTTTTTTTGGACGTTTCATTCAAATTATAATCTTTTCATATTTAATAATTTTTTCATATAAAAATATAACAATATCCATATTTTATATCACATGAACTCATCCATCATCATTTCTTTTCTTTACCTTTTTATCTCACAGACTTATAAGGATAAAATTATAATTCTTTAATAATTCAGCACACATATAAATTATCGTGTCGGATTAAACCATTGTAATTTGAATGAAACTACGAGAGTATGTTAGGTACTGTATGAAAACTGGCGTGTAGTGTTTTGGACAGATTAGATAGGGGAAGTTCAAATCAGGAAAGAATGTGAAATCCAGAAAATGATCTTCAAATCAAGATACAATCTTTGAATTATATACTCCATCCGTTCCATATTAAATGCAATGCTTAGATTATTTCAAAATATATACAATACTTACTTTATTTAAATATTTAGAATCAAATTTATATTAAATTAAACATACTATTCCATCACATCCCCATTAACTTCTCTCGCATTCTCTCACATACTTTCTCATGAATACCCACAATCATAAAAAAAAAAAAATACAATATATTAATCAAATTCAATTCTCACATAAAATCCCATACCGGATCAAACTATATAATAATTCGGAATGGAGGGAATAACTATTTTATATTTTCTCCGTCCCAATTTAATTACAACACTTTCTTTTTTTGGTTAGTCCCATATAAATACATCATTTTTACTCTTTTATTATTTAAATATTTAGAATCAAATTTATATTAAATTAAACATACTATCCCACCACACCCCATTAACTTCTCTTGCATTCTCTCACATATTTTCTCATGAATTCCCACAATCATAAAAAAAATTCAATATACTAATCAAATTCAACTCTCACATAAAATTCCATGCCGGATCAAACTATATAATAATTCGGAACGGAGGGAATAACTATTTTATATTTCCTCCGTCCCAATTTAATTACAACACTTTCTTTTTTTGGTTAGTACCAATATAAATACAATATTTCTACTCTTTTCTTATTTGTAATGAGTTTATATTAATAATAAGCAAACTACCCCATCATCTCTTTTCTGTTCCTCCCTCATTCTCTCTCATAAACCCCATTTATATCCTATTACCTCTAAAAAAATATATTCTCTTTTAACCAAATTCCATATAAATTCAATACATACATAAAATCCTATAACGGATCAAACCGTTACAATTAAATTGGGACGGAGATAGTTCTTCTATTGTTTTCAAATTATATTGGAACAATATTATTTTCAAAAAATATTCTTTCTCCACCAAATTCCATACAAATTGAGCACACATAAAATCTCGTACCGGATTAAATCATTACAATTAAATTGGGGCGGAGGTAGTATCTTCTATTGTCAAACCCTAAATCCTACTATCTCTAAAAAAATATTTTTTCTTTATCAAATTTCATACAAATTCAACACACATATAAAATCTCATACCGGATTAAACCATTGCAATTAAATTGGGACGGAGGTGGTATCTTCTATTGTCAAACCCTAAATCCTATTATCTTTAATAGAAATATTTTTTCTTCATCAAATTTCATACAAATTCAATACACATAAATTTCTGTATCAGATCAAACCGTTGCAATTAAATCAGATCAAACCGTTGCAATTAAATTGGAACGGAGGTGGTATCTTCTATTGTTTGTGTCCTCAACTAATTAGTCTGCATGTAAACTTATAGGGAAGTATATTTCTTATGATAATGGGTAGTTTGATGGTATTCTGCTCCACGGTGCATACCATGACATTGTTGGTGGCAAAAGATGGGACGGGCAATTTCTCAACAATTACGCAGGCTGTGCTAGCCGCTCCAACGTATAGCAAAAATCGCGTCGTGATCAGGATAAAAGAAGAAATATATAACGAGAACATCCTTATAGATAAGAAGAGGACAAATATCATGTTCTTTGGTGACAGAATTGGCTAGACAATAATCACTTTAAATAGAAGCGCCACTGGACGTTATGGAACCGACGTGACAACCACAATGGGTAAGACATAAAAATTTTAACACAATAGCGAAGCGTAAAATTGGTTAAATAAATACAGAATATTTCATCGTTGATGATGACTTGAAGAGCCTCATCTTATTGACAGTAATCACAATAGGATTGAGATTCTTATATTTCATTTTGAATACATACTACTTTTCCCATGTCGTCCTCAGGTGTAGAAGGTGGTGATTTCATTGCTAAGAGCATCTCCTTCGTCAACACTACTAGCCCCAGTGGCAATCAAGCAGTCGCCTTCGGTAGCATGGGTAACAGGACAGCTCTCTATCGTTGTTCGTTTCGAGGATATCAAGATACATTGTTTGTGCAGCACGATCATTCGTTCTATAAAGAATTGTCAGATCTACGGCGCAATTGACTTCATCTTTGGCGACGCAACCGTGATGTTCCAGAATTGTCTCATCTACGTTCTAGAGCGTGTGGCCGAAACAGTAATTACAGCTCAAGGAAGAACTTGCTACAGTAGCACAGCTGGAATCGTCATTCATAATTCAGTCATAACGGCAGATCACAAATCAAGTCCACTATAGGTAACATGTTTTTGGGAAGGCCATGGAAAACCTATTCAAGAACGGTTATCCTACAAACTTTACTTAGCAACGTGATCAACCATTGAGGATGGCTTGCTTGGGAAGGTCGTCCGTAGCCATTGGACCATGTTTATTATGCTGAATACGGCAATAGAGGTCCCGGTTCTCATACGAGCAGACGCATCAAATGCCCTGGGTACAAAATCATAAAAAAATATGACGAAGCAATTCAGCGTAAGAAACTTCATCAAGGGTCACCCATGGATTCCGTCAACCAGGACCCCTTTCATCCCCGATCTTACCTCGCTGATGTAGAGCTTCCATAGCATATCTTGTATGCTATTATTTATACTTGTATGTATCATGTGACTTACAATGTCATTGTGTTCGTTACCACTATATTACAAATATAGATTATACAAACTTTCTTTAATGAAACGATTAGTTCCTTAGGTTCCATATACACGATAAGAAAAACTCTAAATCGATCATCGGTTTCCATTTTCGTCACAAAAACATATATATGATGATCATAAACTTGCATATACTCACATTCCAAAATCAGATGCACGCATACCAAGAAGCAGGTGAGTGCGTGTAACGCCCCTAACTTTCCGCGTCGGAAGACACGTGAGCACCGTCACGGACCCGGAAGAAAATGTGTTTTTCCTGGTCAGAAGGCCGTCGCGGACGCGATCGGACGTATCGCGGCCGCGACATTGGGCCGTCACGGGCGCAAAGCCACTGTGCAGGACAATTCCTATTTTTTTCTCCCGTCGCGGCCGCGACCCAGGATGGTAACGGGCGCGACAGATCTCCGGCCAGAAACCTGCAGGAAACCTCCCTGCCCGACACCGGATCGCTCAATTCGCATTTTAACGCATCCAATCCATTCCACACACATCAAACACATCAAAATATGCTCCAAAGCATGCACGAAAGCAAAGATCGTGTGTGAACGAATAAAAGAGGTGTGTCGGACGAGTGAGGTTACCTCGAACGCGTTTGATTTTCTTAAGCACACGATCACACAGACGGATCCGTTGACGATGTTAACTCGTTGAGCAGCTGGCGTTGGTCCTTCACTCGGCCTCCTGCTGTCCCTCGTCCTGGTGATGGTGCGATGATGATGATGATGATGGTGGTGGTGGTGGTGGTGTTGTTGATGATGCCTTGGCGTGATTGATGGTGTTGAAGGTGATGGCAGCGTTGGCGGCTGGAAATGGTGTTGGTGGCTGCTGGTGTGGTGGCGGCAGGTGAATGATGGTGGCCGGCAGTGGAAGACGTTGGTGAAATGGTGTGGTGAGTGGAGGGAAAAGTGAGGAGACAATGGAGGTGTATGGGGGACGGTGGAAGAAAAAGAAAGAGGCGGGTGAGGTGGGTTATTATCTCACGTTTCGTCCCACGATACGTCTCATTCAATCCTTTATTCATCCAAATTTCATAATATTAATCCATAAAAAATCTATTTGCATCGATAGATTTATTCCGTGTATGAAAATATGACCTTCCGAGTCATAATTCATTGATTTTGGGATTAAATCGATAGTTCTTGCGCGCAACGTTTATAACGTTATAACATTGTAACGTTATTCGTTCGTAACGTTTATTGACGCATTCAACAAATCATCCCAAATATTCCATCGTCATATTTGATTTAATTAATGAAATATTTTTTTAGATTTAAATATATAAACTTTAAGTACAATTTATTTTGAAATCGTTACGTTATATATTCGTTTCTAAATTTTCAAATTTCTCGAGTATTACAGTGGGAAGGAAGTTTGTTGGGACCCTTCTAAGCGACTCTCGCCAGTCACGTTCCAGAATGTATTCCGCCAGACATTAGCTAAGCTTTCTTATGGTACCATTTGTTATCTGTACGATAAGCCACCGTGTAGCGACTAGTATATTAATAGCTTGACGTTCAACAATATGAATTCAGTAACTTAATGTCCTACAATGCATGAGATTCTGATTAGAGATTGATTTAGAAACATTTGATCAATATTCAATTACCATAATGAAAGCAGAAGGCAGTCCCTCAACTATTTGTCCGTGACTAACAGTTATTTTGTTCAGTCCAAGAGAGTTTTGATATCTCCGTGATAATTTTAATTTTATTTCATTTGTATTTTGTTCTTGTTTCATTCTTATTTTATTTGGATTTCAATTTTATTTAATTTTGAATTTTATATTCATTGTTTTCTTTTGATTCTAATCCCATTTTAGAAGACAAATTACAAAGAGAAAATAGCTCCCACAAATCAAAAAAATGCATGGCGGTGGCCTTGATAGTTAGTTTACGTCACCGCTTAAAAAAACAGTTTCAAATGGAATCAAAACGAACATACAAGAATTGATTTCAAGAAGAATAGGTGTGTAGCAAGCCGAGCAGCAATTCAGCACCATGTAGGATTAACCAAGCAGGTGTCATTTGGAAAAACAAGTCTATGTAAAAATACCCGGAAGCATGTTTCACTGGTGTAATATTATAGTTATAGTGACTCACAATGCACTACAGAACAGACATCACGCAATCAAAAAACTTCAAAGTGAATGTCATGTCCTCGGTTCATCTTTTCCTTAGAGTTAGTTCTTCAACCAATACAAAACAGCTTATCATTTTTGTCAATATTTTGGAACTCAAAACGTTGCATGACGAAATCGAATCAATGAAATCGGAATATAGAACATCATTGACCGTGAAATATCAAACCACGAGATAATAACAAATTTATTGAGAGTGAGATTTCGATGGAATTACCGACCGAAAGAAATCGGTGTGATCGAACAACATAATATCATGATTCGAATTACACACTAATCAAAATGTAATATATGAGGAAGTAAAACATAAATGAAACAAAAATATAAAATAAAAATTAAATTATAATAAAATAAAAATATTTTAAGATTTTTATTTTAAAAATTATTTTGTAATATCTTTTAATTATATTTTTAATTTATGCGGAAGAAAGAGTACTCATCGTTCATCAAACCCTCTCCAAAAACCCTATACCACTCGCTGAAACTCTCCTCATCGACGACGACGATCGTGGCCGGAAATGTTTGCTCGGAAATTGATCGTCAAATTCAACGACGCCGCCGAATTCGACGTCGACTACGGCCTCGATGTCTCTCTCTTTTTTCTCATTTCCCATCTCTATCGTCGTCGTCGTCGTCGTCGTCGCAATCTCATGTCGCGATTTTCAGGTTTGCTAGTAATGGAAACAAGGAATGGCGCATCTCGAGATCAGAATGTGGGGAGAGTGACAGTTACAGTTCTTCGAATTGCCCGGTTCGTGAATGCGTGGATGCTCATGTTACTCAAATTTATAATGCATTTTATCCTTTTTCTAGCCAACGAAAGAGTCACGGGTTCAATCCTTAGAGCGTTCAACTGGCACGTGGTGGTTGGCTCGTCGGTTTCCACCGGTTTATTTAAATCATCGCTCAATGTGGAAGGCAATTGATGCCATCAATATCTGAAGAGTTCTCCTTATACTTCAAGGAGGCTACAATAAAACCCGTCTCCAAAGTATCAAAGTTTATTGTGCGCAACATGCTGCCGTCATTTGTTCCGCTTTTGAATGCGCTTCATTTAAAGCATGAGTCTATCTCTTCTGGTGAAGTAGTTATAACACTGGCGGATCATCATGTGAAAACCACAAAACAAGTGACCATAAATTGGGGAAATCAGGGATCGAATTCGTGATCTTTGTTATCATATCGAGAAATTAATAAATTAATTTTATCAAAAACTCGAACTGATGGTATAAGACCCAAGTATGTATATCTAATAACTTATTTGCATTTGATTCAGACACTAAAGAATTCTGGGGAGATCAGCAAAATCTGGGTTGAAAAGAATACACTATGGCTCCGTCCTTGGACGTGGTGAGGAGCTCCCGTTTGGAATTGTTTGTGGCTCGTTTTTTTCCAGACGAATGATTTTTTGCAGGAATCACAGTGAAGTAAATTCCCTAATTCGTTGCAGGTTACATCAACTTTTGATGGTATACGCCTCTCTAAGAGGAAAGAAACCAATGGAGCAAAAGGTACAATTTTGGTCGACTTTTCAGTTTGAGCTAGCGATTAGTTCTGCTCTACATTGTGGCGCTTCGAATTTTTGATTCATAATAATTTATGGCGTGTGGTTACACTGGTTGTTGCAAATGACGTTGCAGGAGCTTGAATTGCACGATGCTCCGGAACGAGATCCTATGGACTGGTATCATGATGTTTCAAATAAAGATGCTTAAATTGCATTTTTATAAATCCACCTTTTTCTGTCATCATCATGGTAAGACTCGACTAGGAAGGTTTTGATCTTCATGAAGAAGTTGGTAACATCATACAGCTTCCGTAAAGAAGTTGGAGCCGAGCCAAACAGGTTCACGAAACAGGATATTACATTACAATGACCGGAACTTATTGCATCTGTAGATGACCAGAAATATACAGGTTCAGTATGTGAAAAGAGCCTCATTTGCAGTGGTCTGAGCTTGTCCTTCGACTCAAACCCTCATTAGATCGAGGTATGACTTTCCGTCTAGTGGTCGTGAGAACAATCCCTTGAAGAAATCTGACATGACAATTCTTCTGAAGCGTGCAGGATTCTCCGGTGTGATCAAGCTCTGGGCAGGTCCGATATCTGCATCAAGTCTTGGACTGTGGAATGCAGCGACTGAAAGTCTCTCTTTGCTCGGGTTTATCATTGCCCGGTGCTCAATGCTGCGGTATGTTCCATTTGTTATCATCTGCAAAAATCATATTGATGTTAGAAAATTCTCTTAAGCTTATGTTCCTCTGAAGTTTGGGTTTAGGCGTTGTTTATGTCACCTAAGAATTTTTCAAGGAAACAAGAAAGAACAACTTAAATCATGTCGTTTTAATACCTCCAAAATGTCTCCGATATTGATGACGAAAGCCCCGGGGAGAGGCTTGACGGGAAACCAGAGTCCGTCTTTCCTTATTTGGAGGCCCTCAGTCTCATTGAGCTGGAGTAGGATAGTGAGTCCGACAGCATCCGAATGAGGGCTAAGACCAATGACCTTGTCTGCCTCCGGACACGGGGGATAGTAGTTCATACGCAATGCCTGCTTTCCTTCCTCAAACAAATCTTTCAAGTATTCCTTGTCCAACTTTAGTGCTGTCGCGGCCACGTCTAGGATCTGGGTTGCCAACTTCTTAACTGCTTCTGAATAGTCTTCCAAGTCATCCCTGCATTTCATATCCGAAGTCGTCAATGAAACACTTTAGCGGAGATAATCCACCCACTTTACTGTGTAGTTTCCGTCATGGGTTCATTCTCTGGTTCAGATTTTTCACTTCTTCGGCTTAACGGTTATCGTTTCGCAACTAACCTTTTCCTGTTAAATCTTCTCTATTGTCTAAGCTTCTTATTTGGATCAATACATTGATGACTTGATCTCCATTTTTTAGTTAGCTCTAATTGTCAGTGGACTGGGAAGTGGGATTAATATATGTTTTATGATCTATAGTATATGATCACGGAGCTGTAAATGATCTAGCAATAATTTTATAAATATATCACCACCCTTTGACCTGATAGCTCCATTATTGAGACACATATCAATTGACTTAGTAAACTATCTCGTAGAAGTTTACTTGATGCCTATATTTCTCTAACAAAAATTTATAATAACATCCAACATTCATCATTGAGTCCTTTTTCACTCTCCATGATGCAAAGTAGTCCTCGTACAATGACTTTCTGTTCGATCCAAACCGACTCGTTATTCTGGATTGTAGTCTGAACTTTTGCTTTCAACATAAACTCGGTTATATCAATCGGGTTCGGTGAAAACATCTGTTCAACTCTTATCGGGCTATGAACATCGGCTAAGCTTGAACCTGATGGTCAGAGTTTGGTTCTTAGTATAACTCTATCCTGGATCGATCTCGCTCTTAATCATGCGAGAGGTGCAGGTAACTCTAATTCGATCACAAAAAGAGAAGAAAATCGACTAGAACGAGATCAAGTGGGAAGGGACGAACCTGAATGGGAGAGGGAGTTTGGGAAACAAGTCTTGCCTCCTGATGGCCTTAGGGAGTGTGAAGAGGGAGAACTTGTCGGCCCAGTCGAGCTTCTGTTCCTCCGAATGAACAAACGACTGGCCAAACCCCTGGAAGTCCCCTGGCGTCTGCCAGTAGTTCTTCTTCTCTTCGAGCGGGATGTTGAACCAGTTCAGTATGTCCTCCTTCACCTTTTCTACCAGCTCCAAGCTCACGCCATGGTTCACCAACTGTGCAAGAACGAGCGCACACAAACTAATATGTCAACACGCATGTTATGTTAAAAGAGTCGGGGTACTGCATTGCTCTTAAAAGAGTTCGATGGATGATCACAACATTGTTATCATGAGGATTTCAGTTATGTATTCAAATTTAGGCAAACGAGTCAATAAAACCGTTGATCGATAACATGAAGTATTGATTCTCAGGTGTCGTTTATGAGGGTGTCCGCGTTGTATACCTGAAAGAAGCCCCATTCTTGACAAGCGGAATGAAACTTCGCAAGCTCGGCCTCATCACCATCAACAAGTTTTCCCATGTCAACTACGGGAAGCTGCAGCTTAGGGTCATCACTCTTCAGCACCGGAGGCTGCAGCTCCGTCCTCAGGTACCTAGGCGGCACGGCAACCAGCGACTGCTTAGCCAGTTCTTGGACGCTAGGGACGATCAAGGACTGCGTCTCGGGCGCCTTCATCACTCGTGTATCAACTGTGGGTGCCATTGACGATTCTCGTCTGCTGGATCAAAGGCACACTTACACGCAGTTCTATATGGTGAAGCTTGCTTGTTTGTGTTTCCGGTGAAATGGTGAGATTGGTACGAGTATTTATGCAAGTTTATTAGTCATAATCGATGGGCGAATGTTTCAACTTGTCCATATAATGTTTTCATTTCCTGGAAGAGAAATGAACTAGAGGGGATATTTGTAATACCCAAAAAAATATTTAAATGATTTAATAGTATTATTTATATCACTAAGATATATCTTTCTTTTAAATAGTCTATCACTGTATTTAAGAAAATTGTTAATCGTCACTCCAACTCACACCCCTCACGTGGGTCCCTCCTTTTTTTTCTTTCACATGTTACTCTTTCTTATATAATATTTAAAATCATTTATAATTTAATATATATTTTAAATCTACACATCAATATCTACAAAACAAAACTAATATTGAATATAAAAAATATATTTTAAAAAAATATTTTTTTCATTCCATAATAATTATAACGTATACGTATTTGATACTTATCAATAATTTTTATTCGTATCTTCGAAGTTGTATTGCATACATTCGATGTAAATATTTCGACTTGTTTTACTCATTTGTCATTGAGGTCCCTTTCAATTGAAGTCCAAGAATATCGTGAAATAGCTATTGTCTATGTCGAATCACTTTGTTCAACTATTTCTACATTCTCATTATCCTATATCTCTGTTGAGGATCGATAGTTATGCAGTTCGTCTTGAACTGTGAAATGAAGTGATGAACATCAATTCATGTGGTAGACAATATTTCGGAGGAACGATTGAATAGGATAAAGTTTGTATGTGCTTAAATATTATTAATATGTATTTATTTATAATGTAATGAATTTTTTTTATATTCAATAT